>JAUKPQ010010517.1:0-14639 GCA_032273045.1 Chloridella minuta
ACCCACCAAATGTAATCAAAGTCTGATTTCATAAAGATATCAACAAGATTACGACGAGCAATGGTAATAACACTACCAATGTTAAAGGCACAATTGATCCTAATGCCATTGGCAACCATATTGGCAGCAGCCATTGCAAGATGCTGTGCAAATTCTGCATTAACCATTTCCATTGCTGGAACAGCAATCATAACGCTTGGGCGTTGACCTGCTTGTGCATTGAGCGCCGGACGCGGAGCATAATTTCCGACTGGAGCAGTTTGCCCAGGCGGTCGTTGTTGCATATTGCCTGCCGATGCAGTTGCAATAGGTGTCCGAGTTGGGGTATTTAATTTGCCTTTATTTTTCATTTTAGTCCTTATATGTTATTAGGTTATCGAGGCGCAAACTCTTGTTGTAGTTTAATGTTATCAAAGAACTCTTTCTTTGTACCTTGGTCATCTTTAAATGCGCCGCGCAATACAGTAGTTTGGGTGAGACTACTATGTGCCATTATACCACGGTTCTCACAGCAACCATGAGTGGCCTGTATATAGACTGCAACATTATCACTGTCTGTGGCTTTCATGATTTCACGAGCAATGTCGTTACAAAGTTCTTCTTGTAGAGTACCGCGTCTAGCACACCATTGTGCGATGCGTGTATACTTACTTAATCCTATTAGTTTCTGTGCGGCCAAGATTCCGATATAAGCCACACCACTAACTGGTTGATGATGATGACTGCACATGGATTTTAGTTCACTGCGAACTACTAACATACCTTCATAGCGATCATCGCTATCATTTGGAAACGCAGTTGCATCTGGGGATGGCTCATACCTGCCTTCCATTATTTCGTAAAAGTACATTTTTGCCAAGCGGCGTGCAGTACCCTTGCTATTGGGATCATTCTCACGATCGATCAGCAATCGATCTAGAACGGTTTCAAATGCTTCTGTTGCCTCGTCGATTAGTTTTTCTACATCACCTTCATGCAAGTAATCACTAATATTGTCGCCCGCCCAAAAACGCTTTTTATCACGTTTCATTTTAAAACGAATAGCATCGCCTAGGTATGCTTCTTCGTAACCCTTGTCACTCATGTCATCGCCTGCCTTAACATAAACAGGTTTTTTAACTTGAAGATAATCTCCGGATTCAAATTCTTTTTTGTCTTCTGGATGTATAGTTGGATCTGGTATAAATTTGTGTTCACTCATTATTATTTTTCCTATAGTATATAATACACTATTATTTAGGTTCAGTCAACCTAAGGAAGGTATTTTTCTTAATTGCAGCATCCAATACCATTGGAGTAATTCCGATACCTTCTGCGTATTTTAATAATGTACCAGTATCTTTTGGAAAGCACTTCCCACCAAACCCTAATACACCATCAGGACCCGGGACGCTCATATGGGAATATCCTAATCGATCATCTTGCTTTGCTAGATTAGCAACTATATCATAATTTAATCCTGCCTTATTTGCTATTTGATATAGTTCATTCATAAACACAACCTTGGTTGCTAAGAAACTATTAACAGCATACTTGGCCAATGCTGCTTCACCTATATTACAAAATTTAACAGTCTTAAGATTTGGTTGAGTAAGTTTGATAATCCTTTCTGCTTCGTGACGCCATGCTCTAACATCCCCGCCGATAATTGTCCACGCGGCATTTCCGTAGTCTTGGGCGGCATGAGCGGCTGTTAAAAACTCAGGGCAATGGACTAGATTTGTATATTGTGCATTGAGTCTTTGATAGATATCAGGAGTTGCAGTACACTTGCTAATAATAACACCTTGATAATTAATATCAGATAATTTTGTTAATACATCTTCTAATATGCTGGAATCACACGAACCATTGTCATTTTGTGGTGTAGGAACACATACAAATACTCCCGAACACTCTGCTAGTTCTTCATAAGTCCCGGTGTGTCCGTTATAGGGATCTATACAAACATTATTACTCCATCCAAAGTCGAGCGACATTTTGATTGCCATACCTACATAGCCTAGTCCTATAATTCCTATCCTATCAGGTTTTGGGTTATCAAAGTTTATTTTGGCCCCTCCCATTGTGCCGGGCATAGGCATGCTAAATGATGTGTTTGATGTCATGCTAACATTATAGCATGACTACTAGATTATGTCAATAACAAATCCAGTCTTTATTACGATACGGTTTACCGATCTCAGCATTTGGTAGATACTGTAGAACTTTCTTCTTTACTTTTTTGATAATTGGATGATTATGATCGTGATCAAAAGCCTTGAGATACATATACCATTCATCATATTTTACACGTTTGACTTTTTGATCCAAATTCAAATGCTTGACAACATCGTCTGTACTTTTGTATCTGTCTATTAGATCACAGGCAATATTAAAACCATAAGCATCTATTTCGTCACTATTGCCTAAGTAACTTTGTTCTTCGCGTTTAGATGCCCTACGTGCTGTGCTAGGATAGTCTGGCAAGTCTTTAAACTCTCGTCTACGGAATTGCCTCATATGTATGACTTCGTGCAGTATTGTATCAGCAATTACCAAACATATCCTATAAAATTTGCGGGTGTTAATTTTTAGATATTGATCTTCAAGATTGTACAGCAATGAGACTTCTATGCAGGTCTTATTATATTGATCCCAAGTGCTATAATAACATCCACCGATCATAACACTATTGCGATCTGCTTTTTTATACCGAGTCTTGGTTATTCGTAATGGTAAATTCTTTTTCAAATGTCGATACAACATCCCATGAAATTGATCAATAGATAGTCGTTGATTTATTATTTTTGGTGCTAGTGCCCATATAAAACCGGCAATGCCTTGCCTATCCAGCGATGCCCAATCAAATTCTGATCTACTTGCCATACGATTCCTTTGATAGCACATATATTTATATGCCATAATTTATTATACTATAAATACCTTGGTAATACAACAAAAAGGAAAATCCATGGCATACAGCGACAAAGTGATTGACCATTATGAAAATCCACGCAATGTGGGTAAATTTGACATCGACGATACAGTCGGTACAGGTATCGTAGGAGCACCGGCCTGCGGTGATGTTATGAAGTTACAAATTAAAGTAGTAGATGGAGTTATACAGGATGCAAGATTTAAAACGTATGGTTGCGGAAGCGCGATTGCGTCAAGTTCGCTTGTTACTGAATGGGTCAAGGGACGGACACTTGAACAAGCGGCACAGATTAAAAATAGCGAAATTGCTAATGAACTTGCCCTCCCCCCAGTTAAAATTCATTGTTCAATACTTGCAGAAGATGCAATCAAAGCGGCGGTGAAAGATTATAGGGAAAAGCATGATAACGTTGACTGATGCAGCCACAAATAAGATCAAACGCTTGTTAGAAAAACGCGGGGGAGTTGGTATTAAGGTGGGTGTAAAAACAACTGGATGTTCTGGACTGGCCTATGTGTTAGAGTACATCGATCGATATATTCCGGAACCCGGACTTATAAATTATGTACAATCAGACTTCGCGGTTGTTGTTGATATGAAGCATGAAGTCTATCTTCAAAATATGGAGATAGATTATGTGAGACAAGGCCTCAATGAAGGATTTGAATTTAAGAATCCCAACGAGAGAGACAGATGTGGATGTGGGGAGAGTTTCAGAGTATGAATTACTGGTCTAGAGAAAACACTAAAGAATGGATCGCTCAATTAGAGGATCGTCTTGAGGACATAGCACATTATCTTGAAATAACAGAGGAATGGTGTGACGAATACGGAATCGATGACGATCGCGTAGTTTTTATGTGCATGTTCCTAACCTGCATATGGGTTAGTCAATTGCGTGATGAAGATATCACTTACATCGAACTTATGGAAATGTTAGGTATAGAAGATTCCGATTCCGGAGCAGAAAAATTCTACGAGTTAGATGATAGGTATCTAAACCTTACACACAAAGAATTATTAGAAGAAGCAGTTGCTACTTTTAATCCAGACGATTAACGACTATATCTTCTTTTTTATTTGTATAAAACATCAGTGCAGGGTCAGTAGCGTGTAGTCTACGATTTTTGGAGTCGTTATTATAACCTATACCCATAATTAATTCTGGAGTTCTTTTAAGATTTAATAACTCCTGAATTTTTTCTACCTCAAAACATTGGCAGCAACCTGTAGCATAATCTAGCATACTAGCAATAACATTAACGTATCCCGCTGATATACCTATAGATGTATTAACATCTCTTTCAAACACTCTAGAATTAGTATCTTCAAACCATTTCCATTTAGTGATGTGCTTTTCACTCATATCACTGATTGCTTTTCTCTCATAAACAAATATTACATTGGCCTTTATTTGGCTATTTGTAGTAACTACTTCTTCTTTGGATTCTAATTCAAATGCTGATGCACCTATGGATAACTCATGGATTTTATCAATGGTATCTCGATTTGTTATGACGTGCAAATTATAAAAAGATATATTTTGTTTGCTCGGACAGTTTGTGGCAGCATGTATTAATAAATCAATATCCTCTTCTGGCATTGATTTTTCTAGATCAAAATTGCGTTGACAATGTTGACTTCTTATTACTGCTTTTTTTATGTCTGCATGATCAATTAGCATAGGGTAGCCTTCTTATTTCCCATCGTAGTCTTTAACTGGACCACCATGTATTGTGCTTTTAGACTTGCGTCCTTTGAGTTTAACTCCACTGCCTTTAACACCTTGTTTGCCAGTGCCCGCAGTGTGATCTGAATCATGTTTAAGCAAGCCGTGACTTACGCATTGTGCATAACGGACATTGCTTAAACGAGATCGTCCAATTGAGCATTGACTAGCAGTCGGTGCTGCTATGGTCTTTTCGGTGAGTAGTTCTGATATTCGCATCAAGTATTTATTACTTGAATAGAATTAGCCCCATCAGTAGAGTTTGTGCCGCAAAACCCAGGCAAATAGTAGCAAGGTATAAGAAATTGCGTTCGATCAGACTTTTGAAGAACAGTGTGATCAGCGCCGACCAAACAAATACCATAAGATCCACAGGAGGCAACTTGTCACTCTTAGCCATGAGCACAGCCAATAACGTAGGAATACTGGCAAAGTGCAACAGGATAATGGTAATCCAACCCAAAGTCCGAGCACTAATATGTCCAAGGTGATCCTGCAACCACTTGTAGACCTGTCCAGGGATGTGACTGATGCGATCGATGAATTCCATTTTGTTTCCTTACTTGTAAAAAATGTGATGTCCAATTTTAGCCACTTGCTCTTTCTTCCATCCGGGATTGATATAATCCGCATGGTAGTAAAGTGCATTTTTCAAACTAGGTAGACGATAGTCTTCTAGCAGAACCTTTTGAGCAGCAATCATGCTCTCGTTATAGTTGGCTCGATTAGTGGGTTTGAATGCGGCTTCCCTATCGCATACCCAACTAAACTGGCATACTACCTTTTCATAAAAAATGTTCTTTTGGTAAATGACCTTGCAAACATCGCCCGGAAATTGACTGTTCTCTACACGGTTCATAGTGACCTGTGCCACTGCGACCTTGCCTTCGAACGGCTCACCCCCGGCTTCGTAATATATATTTTTAGCAAGACAACCTAATTGTCGTTCTCGCATTTCGGCAGTAACCTGTGTTGTAGGGGTTACTCCTAATCGGGAAAATTTGTCATCTACTGCCCAATTTAGCAGTAATATACTACCGAGTAGTGCAATAATCATTAACATAATGTTAAGTATCTTAGCAGACGGTGGTGTATCGATCTGTTCCCTATCTAGCGCAATATCAGTCATAAAGACCTCCTTCTTCGTTAGCGGTTAAGTAGTTATCAATAATATAACAGTATAAACTATTACTATTACTCTGTCAAGCGGTTAAATGCTCATTTGTTGACTTTTGCTAGTTGCCAACTATTGCTTACGCCTTTAACATCGTCGTCGTACTGCAATTCAACATTGCCCCAGAAACTTTCGTCACCATCATAACTTAGACGTTGTTGTATTACAGTGGCTTCCATTTTAAGTGGAGCAACCCAGACTCTTTCACCAGGTTTCCACATTGGACCATTACCGTTACTATCTTTCATAATTTTAAATCGAACATTGTTTGTTTTTGCACCAGCATTGAATTCCTTCAGGAATCAAGTCCCAGTCTCTATAATCCATAGTTAATTCTTGACCTTCATCGATATCAGCCAACGCATAAATTACAATACGATCACGTGCTGCCACATTGGGATTACAACTATGATTTATAAAATCTATACCTGACCATACTTCGTCCTTTGGCGATACTAGTCCTATCATGATACTATCGTTGATACATATTTGTACAATTTCTCTGTGTTCGATAGTATCATGAACTATTCTATTATTTACTATAGGAAATTCTACGGTGTTGCCTCCGTGTACTCCTAACAATGTTCCGGCAGGTATGAATGATTTTGAAACGGCACACATTTGGCCGTTACTCATTTCTATATCTTTAATCAACGACATGTCAGTATAACTCATAACTGATAGTAACACACTTTCTTTAAATTGTCAATAATGCATTAATAAATATGAAACTATGAATAAAATAACTATTTGGCCACAACACACCATTCCTGAATCCTTGATTGAAAAATTATTAGAATTTTATAAAGATCAAAATCCAAGAGATATATTTAATAAGCGTATTCATGATCTCAAAGGATATGCTCCGCAGTATGATGATGTTCCGGAACTTTACGATTTTTTAGAATCATTAGGATATGAGTTTATTGATAAAAACTGGAATGAGGGGAATTATCTCGAAACAAATGAAAATTATGGTATACATGTAGATACAGGTAAAGATAAGACTCATACCTTAGATTCTACCAGTTTTCTTATTCCATTGTACATGGAACCGAAATGTCATTCATATTTGTTTTTTTTAAATCAAACCTGGGCCGGAGAAGCAACAACGTTTGTTAGACAACCTTGGTTACAAGGATGGAATTATCAATGTAGTGATTATTCTGATCCAAGATTACTAAACCTAGATCCCGATAATTGGGATGATAGATTGTCGCACATTATGCCGCAATTAGAGCCTGACACACGAGAGGGTATGTCGATTGACTCTATATATAAATGGAAAGTTGGTAGTTTTGTTTCGTTTCCAAATAATCAATTACATTTTGCCGTAACAAATAGCAAAATTCCTAAAATTGGTTTAGCAATTCGATTAAAGTGTAAACATTAACTACTAGCAGTATTCATCTTAAGCAGGTACATAGTTACTTCTGGACCCTCTAGCAATACGAGATCACTGGGATATTTCCTGTGTCCGTTTCTTGCATACCAACTTGGAGTTTTACCTAATTCAGAAACTATGGTCATCTTAGGTGTGATCCTCTTGATAGTTCCAATTGTTAAGGTATTTCTCTCAGGGTAGGCAACACAGTCACCTACTTTGAGTAGCCTATTTAATTTGTCTCGATGTTCTACAGGTTCTTTAGACATACCAAATTTCCTTAAATCCTTCTTCCAATGTAGGTTCTTCCCAATTATCGATCATATTCTGTACGACCTCATCTGGAATGATTTTTCCAGAATCGTATCGACTTACTAATCTACGAGACAGTTCTGCGGGTGCAGGTGTACGGAATACCACTGCGATAGCATAGTAGGCAGGCAGCATTCTAAACTTACGAGCACGACTTACAGCAGTAGTACTGGTCTGATCCCAAACGATATCCTTGCCTTCATTACGGGCATTAACAACATCTCCGGTCATATAATCTACGCATTTAGGCATAACTTCTTTAAAGACTTCGCTGTAGGTCTTGCCCATGTTCTTAGCGTATTCTTCAACATAGCGATCTGTGCTGATATAGGCAGCATCCTGCAACCATTCTTGATCCGAATGCCAGGTAGATTTCCCACTACCTGGCACTCCGACCAGAACATACAATTTACATTGTTGGTCCATTACCACTCCTAAATCCAATCTCTCCGCCTTCTTCAACGATACGCTTTTTGACATCCTCGAATAATATAGGAGCAAAGTCTGGTGTTTGTTCCACGCACACACAATGATATCTGGTATCGACAACTTGCGTAACAAATTCGCCAGCAGCCGATCCGGGTTTCATTACCCTGTTAGAGTGTAAATGTCCATGGATGTTGACTCCAAAGCGACCTAACGATTCCGGATGTAATGGGATATGACTAAAGATCATTCCTTCAACTACATGGTATGCACGTAATTCACGGAAGTACTTACGATACTCATCATCTGGAAAGATATCGTGGTTGCCACGGATTAAGACCTTGTCTCCATTTAATCTAGCCATAGTGGCTAATGACCTTCGGTTGATAACCACATCACCTAAGTGATAGACTTTGTCTTTTGGACCTACTCGTTCGTTCCAAGACTTGACCATGGCCTCGTCCATTTCCTCGGGAGTATCCCATGGACGTAATTTGGTTACCCCGTCGTTGTGTGTGAAGTGACAAACACCCCTGTGTCCAAAGTGCGTGTCACTGACTAAAAATACTGCTGGCATTATACGTGCTCCTTTTTAACTCTACCAATACGGCTTGCCTTGTTCCAGGTGTATGCTACACCATCTGGTGTCTTGCCGTTCTTAACGCTGTCAACACCAAACATGCCGACAAACTCCATTCCATCAGGACCGCGAATAATTACAAACTGTCCATAGGCTTTTGCCGCTGCCATTGCGCTGTCTAATGACAAACAGATAGCAAGCGGAAATTCTTCTTTTGTTAATACTTTGTACATGACTATATTATATGCTCAAAAAAAAACCCTGTCAACCAAAGTTAACAGGGTTCGAAGTTGTATTTCTACAACATTACAGATCGTAGCGTGGAACCATTACAGTCTTACGCATGATACCTTCTGGAGTGAATTGTTCAACATCCGCGCCTAGCAGGCTAGCCATGATTGCTGGACTAAATCCACTTACAAGAGCGGCACCGCTCTTATCTGACTTAACTGGTACGTTACCGGAACTGTTTAGGTTCCAGAAAACAACCTTTGGACAAGTGTATCCGGCTGCTTCGAACTTGCGTTCGATCATTTCCATGGCACTGTCATCGTGGCGAACACATTGGTTAAATTGCATGTCGCTCAAGATCAATACCATTGCTGGCATGTCTTCTTGAGGAGCGTTGCCCTTAACTGCCACACTCAGAATCTTTTCAAATGCTGCGTGTAGGTTTGTGCTCATACCCCAGTCGCTTGATTCCATTTGATCCATCTTTTGGACGATGTCGCCCCGAAGAGTCATCAAATTTGGCTTTTCACTGAATGTCAAGAAAGTGTCCTTGAACACACCCTTGTTCTTATCAGCCAAGTACAAGCCAAGGCTAACAGAAATATCCATACAGGTAACAGTACCTTCACCACCTGCCTTGCTACTCATAGATCCGCTTACGTCTACGATTGGCAAGATGCTAGCATCTCCAACGTAGTTTGGCAAAGCGTTCCATTGTGCAGTGATGTGATCCAGATCTGTCTTAGACAACTTGGTACGGTTGTACGAACCAATTAGACCCTTCAACACATCGTGTGGGAAAATAGCGTTAGCATTAACCTTCACACCAGGTGTACCCTTAACCAAAGCAGCCACGTACTCAGCAAACTTAGGAGTGTTACGTCCAAAAGCCTTCTTGTAGTTACGTGCAGCCACGCTTGGTACGTGGTTGAAGTTGATGTTGTCCCAGTCCTTTGCACACATTTGTGTTTCAACGACCTTAGTCAACGCCACAAGACTCTTACGGTAGAACTTTGGGCTCATTCCGAAGAATTCACGGACTTCTGCTGCGATCTTGCCCTTACGTGGTGTCCACTTGGCAGCAAGGCCGTTACTTGCACGTAGAGCATCGCCCAACATGGTGTAGGCAGCAGTCTTTAGTGCAGGAGTTTGGAAAACAAAGATGTCATCCCAACGACCCACTTCTGGGATCTTCTTCAACAGAGCCATAGCGGCATCTGGATCAGTCTTTTCCAAGTGTACAAGTACACTACGGAATAGTTCACGTTCACCTGCACCACCACGGACATCACGTGCCCATTGTGCGATACGCAGGGCCATGTCAAAGTTTTCAACATAAGCCGCAGTGAAAGCAGGGATGATGTTCTTACCACGGCTTGCACCGATGTTGTAGAACAGGTCAACACACTTGTTGGCGGTTGACTTACGAGCCTTCATGCCATTGGCAGTACGGGCTTCTTGGTTTGCGATTGCGTTTACAAATGCGTTCATTTTAATTTACCTTTCAGAATGTATTTTATTTTCGATATGAATGAAATATAAGATTGCTGTTAACATTCTATATTCAACAGGTTAGTTGTCTACTTTTTGTTTTTATCGAGGAGACTTATCGAAACTCCTCTATCTACAAATATCCGGAGTTTGATGTCCGGGTAATAAGTAGCATTCCATAGTAATATAGAGTTGCTGTACCTAACCTAAAACTTACTGTTAATTTCTTAACATGTACATATTGTACGACAAAACTCGCGTCTTGTCAAGACAATTTGGGAAACAGGATGCTTTTTCTTTTCAAAGATAATGGTTTTGAAATTTAAAAGTTTGCTGGAAGCATCCTAAAATTGGATGCGGGTGACAGATTCGAACTGCCGATGCACCTGGCTTATGAGACCGGTGTGGTAGCCACCCTACCCGCGATATTAGTTTACACACAACTTATCCTATTATACTCCGTGTGTAAGGGAGAGTTCTTTGGTCTCGGTAGCAGGAATCGAACTTGCGCTTCAACGTCCCAAACGTCGGGTGATACCATTTCACTATACCGAGAATTATTTCTTTCTAATTTTCATTCCAACCCAAGTGCCACAAAATGCACCAAGACATGCTGGAATGAGTAACATATGATCAGTTGTATAATTTATCACTGCAATACTTGCAATGAAGAAAACAACCACTGCCCATACACTTGATTTAAACACTTGATCATTTTGAACTGCTCTTAGATAATATGTATAAAACACATCAGTGAAGAACAGAGCGAAAAATGTTGTTATGTATTCAATCATATATTTGGTACCTGGTGACAGACTCGAACTGTCATCGCTCTCCGTGTAAAGGAGACGTATAACCTCTCTACGCAACCAGGCCTACTAACTATGGAGCGGGATAAGAGAATCGAACTCTTGACCGAAGATTGGAAATCTGCTGTTTTACCATTAAACTAATCCCGCATAAATTGGTGGAGAACATCTTTGAGGTATCCCCTATGAAGCAGATCACTGCTCACCTGTTACATCGCATTTATTGTACTATTGCTTGCCCTAAGGGTTAGGTACCTACCTTAGCGACTCATACTGAATAATGTAACTTATTCGCTGCTCTTGGTGCCCCACGACAGAATCGAACTGCCATCACAGGATTACAAAACCAGTGTACTACCATTGTACTAGTAGGGCGCATCTCTATTTATTAACCGCCTTGGTCACTGTCTCGAACTTGTGATTGCTGTTCTTCAACTCTCTTGAATGCTTCATCTTCTGCAACCGCATCATCTACTTCAGCAGGTGATGGTTTTCGGAAAATTGCATCCCAGTTTGAATCAACAACTGATTGTGGAACCAATGGCTTACGTTGTCTTGAACCCTTGCTCATTTCAACGTACCTTCTTTAGATATTCTATACCTACAAGTCCTGCTTCAATTTCTTGAAGAGCAGTGACAATATGACTATTCGGCGAAGTAACCATTTTTCTATTACCTTTACCGTGTTTCAATTCACGAGCACGGATAGCGGCTATCAGCACTAGATTGAATCTGTTACCGATCATGCTTACACATTTATCAGTATCCACTGAGTTAACAAAATCTGGAGTTTTCATTATTCACCTTTGTTGTTACGGTCTTTGGCGCTCTTAACTACGACACTGGCTGATACCTGGGCATCAATCATCATGCGACGAAATGAATCCCGTTGCTCTTGATTCTTAAATGGCATAGCAGAGATAAGTGTTTTGAAACGCTTATTCAATCGAAATGTTGCACTTGTTTTCATACTTTCCTTTTATTAAAAAACTGTGGTGCCCCAGGCGAGACTCGAACTCGCAACCGTTTCCGGGACGGCTTCTAAGACCGCTGTGTAAACCATTCCACCACCGGGGCATATACTTACTATACAATCTTAATTATAGATTGTCAACTATTATGGTGCGTCGAACAGGACTCGAACCTGTGACCAATCGATTATGAGTCGACTGCTCTAACCAACTGAGCTATCAACGCACTATTCTTTGGTACCAGCGGAGGGGATCGAACCCTCTCAAGAACGCTAATCGGGCGCTAAAAGGTGTATAAGACCTCTCTGACTTCCAAGTCTCGCTGGCAATAAAATCTTTGGTCCGGCATGACAGAATCGAACTGCCATTTAGGGAGTAGAAATCCCCTGTATTATCCATTATACGAATGCCAGGAAATTTACCATATTAAAATACACTCCCAACAAATGTCTTATGTTTGTTGTACCGTGTGCTATACACATTCTCTTGCGGACTCCCCCGGGTGTGGGCAACGTAGACAAAGAGTATATTTTAATATAATACCATATAGGAACACACTCTGCAACGGTTCTCACGTTCGACTATCCCACCCTTGCGGATCTTACCCTATCTACTAGGTTGCTTTCTGTGTTTCGTCCGGATCTACTTTACAGAAAGTTACGGGATTTTAAAATGTGTTTTTATATGGTGCGACTGACCGGAATCGAACCGGTACGCCCTTACGGACATCAGATTTTAAGTCTGAGGCGTCTACCAATTCCGCCACAGTCGCAAAAATACCAACTTGTATTGTTAATGAGCATCCGACAACTAACTCTATCGTTTGCTGTCTATGTATTAATTATACTGCATTTCTGTGTCTGTGTCAAGTCTTTTTTGGTGCTCTTAACAAGAATCGAACTTGTATTTCTACTTTACCAAAGTAGTGTTCTGCCATTTAACTATAAGAGCATTGTGGCCGGTCTTGAGAGGATCGAACTCCCACCCTCGGTTTCGAAGACCGAGATGATATCCATTTCACCAAAGACCGATAAGTGGTACCCCGTGTCTGATTCGAACAGACATCCAACTCCTTTTGAGAGAATCCGCACTACCAATTAGCGTAACGGGGCATTTTTAAATAGAGTAACTGATAAGGTATCTGTATATTCCACTATCCTGAGCAATCATCGATTCTACAGAATGTAGATGTTGTACACTTAACAAATATACATCGCTATCCTGCATGGTAAATCCGTATCTAGGATGATTCCAGAATTCATTCGCTGTTGTTTCTATACTGTCACTTATGTATGTATCGGCAGTATTTGAATTTTTTAATCCTATATTTACGGTGAAATTTCTTTCATCTCTATGAGGTCTTACAAAATCCCCAGGTCGTATTTTTAAAAGATGCACTCTATCAGGAGTTATCTCATGGTCTAAAAATTTTTGTACTAATGGATCACATTGCTGTTCGGATAACGATATCTGTAGTTTTTTTAACTCTTCTGCGATCAGTTGGCACTCTACAGGAAATCCCTCGTAAAAAAATCTACTTATATAAACTAACTGTTCGAGAAGTTGCCAATGCGGTCTTTGGTCTACGTCAATGGTCCACCCGTGCTCGTCAAGTATTTGTTCTTCTACGGGTATATCCACAAATGAATTTAACACATGGTCAACATCCCATGTAATTTTAAATCCTGAAGATAATTTTATTGCAGCATGTTCCATACTGTTATTTAATAAATTTGGTCTCTCCAAAGGGAATCGAACCCCTATCTACTCGTTAGGAGTGAGTGGTACTATCCATTGTACTATAGAGAGTTGGTAGTTCCTGAAAGAATCGAACTTTCATCTTCGCCAAGTCAGAGCAGCGTTCTACCATTAAACTAAGGAACTGAATAAAACAGGATACTTTTGGAATTGAACCAAATATCGCATGAAGCGAATTAACCAAAGGGTATTGCTGTTAGTATCCTAAAAAAGCATTTGCTATTTGCAAATAGCAAATAAGAATTTGGTAGTAGAGGTGGGACTCGAACCCACGATAAACAGCGTATGAAGCTGGTGCATTAGCCGCTATGCTACTCTACTATATAAATGCATGTTAAATATATCCATGCATCCACTTGATATTTTATATACCCCATTAATATCTCCACCAGTTCCTTCTTATGATTATGATAAACTTTTATCATGGATTAATGAATTTTATAGCACACAAATAATTCAAGAAAGATTTGATGCAAGTTTACATACTTCAGACGAAATATATCCTTGGTCAATTATATATGCAAAAAATAATGGAGTTTGGTATAAAAATTTTGATAAAGAATTTCCTCAATTAGCTTCTTTTTTTGCAGATGCATATAATTTACAACATCATGAAATCAATTCTGTTATTTTATTACCTGTAAAAAAAGATCATATTGGATTAGGATTTTGGCATCGTGACCCCGATACATGGGGATTACGTATGTATTTAGAAAATACTGAGTTAGAAAACTCACTGTTAATTCGTCCGACAAAACTTCCATATAACTCAATTGTAGATTTACCAATGGTTGAACCAATGGGTCCTTGGTCGTTTATTCAAGATGTACAATATGCAGCTACTATTCCAAATT
>JAUKPQ010010627.1:0-14630 GCA_032273045.1 Chloridella minuta
CGAATGCAATAAGGGGGGTGGTCCTGTGATTCTGAAAGGAACTTTGCCATCGACCAAAAGCCAAAAAGTATTTGGGTTATAATGTATTGAATATCAATGCCGTACAAAGGTTACTTGAAGTGAATGATGTTCCACAAGATTTTGTTGAAAAGAGAAATATATTTCCAATTAGTTGCAATAAAATATTTGTGTTGTTTTCAAGAATAATACATTACATTTGTTTTATGAAACGATTTATTAGTTTTAGTGGAGGGGTTGAAAGCACAACAATGTGCATTTTATATGGTAAAGGTGCAACTGCAATATGGTGTGATACTGGTGCAGAACACGATTTGATGTACGAAAGGATTGACTATGTGGAAAAACACCTAACAGATTTACACAATGGGGATTTTAACCTAATAAGAGTTAAGAATGAAAAGCATAATGGGTTGGAAGAATATGCTATGAAGTCAAAGTATATGCCTTCTGGACAAGCAAGGTATTGTACCAGACTATTTAAAATAGAACCAATAGATGCATTTTTAAGCCAACAAGGTGATTGTGAATTGATGATTGGGTTCAATGCAGATGAAGAAGGTCGGACCGGCAATTTGGGTCTAAAACCTAATGTACAATATACTTACCCTTTGATTAATGATGGATTAACAAGGGATGATTGTGAAGATGTCTTGAAGCTACACGGATTGCATCCTAACTTCCCTGTTTATATGCTACGAGGTGGTTGTAGGATGTGTTTTTTTAAAAGCGAAAAGGAATATAAAGCTATGTACCATCTTAATAAGAAAGAATTTGATAAAATGGTCTTATTTGAAGAAGGTTTACAAGACAAAAGGCTTAAGTTCCATAGCATCCTTTCAAGTGGGAAAAGCCTTCGTCAATTAGCAAATGATTGTGAAACAGAAAGAGCTTTTCTTAAATTAGATGACTTCTCTGAACTATATAAGTCCCTTAAGAAAGAAACCAGTTGTGGTGCATTCTGCCATAGGTAATTACTTAAACTTTAACCCCCCACGCATTTCATCAAGTTTTTGTTTATTTAACTTTTTATAGGCTTTACCTAATGATTCGTACTCATGTTGAAGTGCTTCAATCTTACCTAAATCTTTAGGGTCTTCATTCATTAATTCCTTGATTTCTTTTTCAATAGTTTCCCTTTTAGACATAGCATCTTTCATTTGGTCGTCAATAGAGCCACCCATAGCCATTTTTTTAGGCAGGTATAGGTCTTGCTTATAGAAATAACCAATCATTCCTTTTGGGTATTTTATTTCTTTATCTTTAGTATCTACTTTGTGAATTTGATACAAACCATCATTACTTTTAACAACAACTCCTTTTAAGTCCTTTTTAGTCCAAAGATGGTCACCTGCACCTTTTTCTCTTATAGACTCTTTCTTAACCATTACAAAGTCCCCTACTTTTAGGTCATTTGGTATTTCTCCACCTGATTCCATTTTTTTTGGTTCTAATGATTCGTATATTAAGTAACCCCCTGCTAATGCTAATATTAATGGTAACATATCTAATTAATTATTGAATTGATTTCTGCTATAATTGCTTTTGCTTGTGTTGAACTGGTAGAATGAGCTCCAGCATCAGTTGAGAAGTAACCTAACCCATTTTTAAGGATTTCTACCCCCATATCTTCAAATCTTTGGTAATAAGGTATAAGGTCAGATGATGCATTTTTGTTTTCCCACTTACCACTCCAACCATAAGACCCTTTAAAAGCGTATAGGAACGCATTAGGGAACTTTTCTTCTAAAAGGATAACCAAGTCTTCAATCTTATCATACTTGCTGTAACCCCCATTTGTGCCTATTGAAATGAATACATTAGAAACATCAGGTGAAACAGGATATGTGGATAATGCTTTTATCAGATTTGAAACATTCCATCCAGATTTAGACAATAAAGGGTCTGCTTTACCATTTTTAAGTTTAGCACCTATCATAACTCCGTGACTATCCCCAACTACAATATTCCTTCCAACGAAAGGATTCCTCTTTGCAGCACTTATCTTATTAGCAATTAGTACCAATACTCCCATTCCGAGAGTAATGTATATGAATGTCTTAATTGGTTTACTTATTTCCACTTGATGATAAGGCTAAATAAATTATAAAGATGATACCTATGGGAACTATTGCAGTAGCCAAGTACTCCATTTTGGTGGTTGGTTCTACAACAGGTGGTCTTTTTACACAGACCCCATTTTCTTCAAATTCATAGAAAGGTGGATATTGTCTACACATCAATGCCCTGTTTTAATAAGGAAAACAGTGGTAAACATAACCACTATATACCCTAAATTAATAAATTGCCACAATTTAATACTTTTATTGAACTTTTTCTCTTTAGCCTGATAGATTACAAGGTTTGTATCCCTACGCCATTTCATATCTAAATACAAAGCATAAAGACTATCTTTTCTGTTACTGACCGTGTCTTTTATGATTTTTAATGAATCAATTATTTTGGTTGAATAGGAGTATTTGGTTACAAGTGTCCCTATTGAATCTTTAAGTTTTACAAGGTCTTTGTCATTTTTTTCAAATAATTCATTGATTTTCCTACCCTGTGAGGTAGTCATTATCACAACAGAATCATTTCCCATCTTTTTTACTATCGGATATTGGGCGTAACTGAAACTTATTTGAAGTATCAATATTGCTAATATCATCCAGCTTTTGCTTGATTTCATTTAATTCTTGTTTTAATGCCTTATTTTCTTCCTTAAGGGTGGTTATTGTTTCAACTGCTTGAGTCACAATTTCCTTTGATTTGTCATCAGCCTTTCCTTGTGCCACTTCATTTTTAGCAGAAGTCTGGGAGAATTGGTTCATCAATTTAATCAGTTCTTGGTCATTCTTGAATTCTTCATCTTGATTCTGTCCTACAAGATTAGTACAAGAGTATAGACCAAAGGTTAAAATGTAAACCAGTTTCTTCATTACTTAAGTTTTTGAATAGCACCAAGTTGTTCTAAAGTGTTAATCTTGGTTGTAGTAGACGATAATGAACTATCAGCCCTTCTTACTGCATCTGTTAACATATCTACTTTTACTTCCATTTTTTCAATTTTAGCACCTTGTCCATCTATTTGCTTGTTGAAAGTGGTTCTGATGTCAATATACAAGGCAGAAATGCCAATAATCACCAAAAACATAGTACCAACCACAGGGTTTTTACTAAATTCTTTGAATGTTACTGGAAATTTGAAGGTTTCCCCTGCTTTTTCAGTTACCTTATCGGTTAGTGTTTTTTTTGCCGTTGCCATTATTCTTCGGTTTTAGGTTCAGAACTTGGTGTTGGACCGGCAGGTGGATTCCCTTTGAATTTAGAAAACATTTCACCTATTTCGTGAATGGATGCCAAACCTAAAGAAGTACAGATAACTACTACATCTGCCCAAATTAAAGTTTCTGATGGTGCAATGTGTGATTCAGAATGTGAATTAGTGTAAAGTGTTACAAATAAGGTAAATGCCCCTGCAATACCTACTAAACGCTTACTTGATGATTTTTCGCTACCTGCATCAAAGAACCCTGCAACCCAATTGATTAGTTGTTTCATATGTTTGTGTTTGTTTGTTTTAAAGCCCTATATATTTCTAATGCTAAAATTACCAAAAAAAACAAAATTATAAGCCTGAATACCCATTTCTCTTTCATAGATTTAATTCTTAACAAGTACCATCTTGTGCAGTTAATAATAATGGTGTCGTTGTATTTACTATAACTCCATAGAAAGTCATGCTATTGAACCCTATAAAAGTATTATTACAAAAATATTGACCATCACTATCATATAAGGTTATGCTTTGACCACTATTTGGAACTGAATATGTTACTACTATATCATATGTGCCAATTTGATTTGTTTGAACTTGGCCACCATTTCCAGTAGTATTTGGGTCAACACCACTAACATTTACTACTGCTACTCCATTTACGGAAATATATTGTAAGTACATTTCTATGTCAAGAGAACTATTTGTCCCTATTTGTATAGTTGCTAATGTAGGACAAGCACCATAATTATAGATTACACCACTTGCATATTGGAATGAATAGCCACTAATCCAATACCAACCAAAAGAACCATCTGCATCAAATACATTTGTTAAAGAGGCATCAAAATACAATATCGTACCATCACCTAATGTCCCTGTATAATAAACCGTTGAAGTAACTCCAGTAACTCCACCTAATGAACAAGCAGTTGCTGAATCTGCATAACCATACGGATAATCTACGAAACTATTCATAAAGACAGTTGCCGTATTAACACTTCCACACGCTGCAGTACTTAAAACTACGGTCTGTTCAATATTATTGCCTTCTGCATAATACCAATTACTTCCATCTGAAAAATAAGCAGGATAAGGTGCTTGTGCACCATTTGCATCAGTAAGTATTGAACCAACTCCTATTGGAATAGTAGATGATAAAATTGTAATTGGGTCGTTATTGGCACAAGCTAAAGCAGAGGTCGAAGCATATGAAAAATAATAAGCCTTACAAGTTTGACAATAACCATACCAACTTGCTAATGAAACTGTACCAGTAGCAGGAGGTAAAGTTGGAGAATTAGTGTTTAAAGTTACATACCCCCCCTCTCTTGCAGTATTCAATGAAAAATTGGACTGACTGGGAACACCCAATTCAGCCCTAATCATATCCATGCTTATTGAACCACTTGTAGGTAATGACATATTACTTCTTTTCTATGTGTTCTTTAAATAAGATGTGTAACTCCTTCATACCTTCTACTATTAATGGTAAAAGTTTTTCGTGTTGAATAGTAATGTAATTCTGTCCACTTTTTGATTTACCATTTTCATCCCTATCAAAAGGTGCTAAAGCAATAGCTTCAGGCATCACACCATCCACTTCTTGTGCTATGAAACCTACTTGTCTTTCGTGATTATCATAACCAAATGATGCTGCTAATTCGTTTTGAACATAGTATACACCATTTAATTGGTTGATTTTCTCCAAAGCATTATCAATGTTTCCTAAAATATTTTTAAGTCTTCTATCAGAATAGTAGGCAGTAATATTGTTTGTTGCTATGATTTCACCTGTTGTTCCTGTTGCGGCAGTACCTACTCCTAATGAATTTATTTGTAAGTTAGTTGCGGCACTTGGAGAAACCCCAGAAGAACCTGATGTTCCATTTGCACCTGCCGTTCCTGACGAACCATTACCACCATTAGCACCAGATGTACCTGAAGAACCAGATGAACCAGATGCTCCTGCAGTTCCTGACGAACCATTGTTACCATTCGCCCCACTTGTTCCAGAAGAACCACTTACACCAGATGTACCAGACGAACCATTTGCTCCACTTGCACCACTTGTTGCGGCAGTTCCTGCAGTTCCATTAGTTCCTGATGTTCCATTTGTTCCAGAAGTACCAGTTGTACCTGATGTTCCTGAAGAACCAGATACCCCAGCAGTACCACTTACTCCAGCAGTTCCGTTATTACCAGAAGTTCCTGCGGTTGCAGAAGAACCAGAAGTCCCTGAAGTCCCTGAAGCTCCTGATGTGGCATTAACACCTGATGTACCATTTTGACCTGAAGTACCAGATGAACCTGTTCCTACTATGCCAGTACTTGTTGTTTCAATGACAGATAAATGAGCATAGTCAACTGTATCTACAACTACCCCTGCTGGAATTTGAATTTGTATTGTATGTGCCCCTGCTGATAAATTTTCAACATTAAACATACAAGGAATAGTCGTATGAACATTTGTTTGAACAAAATAGAATGTGGTACTCGCTACTACATTCCCATCAATAACTAAATTAAAAATCCTATTCCCTTGTGATGTTCCATAGCAACTAAAGCTAAAATTAAACATTAAAGTACTTCCTGTAACTGAAGTGTAACTTGTCTGCCATTCAGGAACATAGTTTTGTCCAATAGTTGAGTTTGCGGGAACATTATCTAATAATTGTGTTAATAATAGATATGCACTATTCCCAGATGTTCCTGCAGTACCAGAAGAACCATTAGTGCCAGATGTTCCTGCAGTACCAGAAGAACCAGAAGAACCTCTTGTGCCACTTGTCCCACTTGACCCATTTGTACCAGATGTACCATTATCGCCAGATGTTCCTGAAGAACCACTTGACCCACTTGCACCTGCAGTTCCTGAAGAACCAGAAGTCCCATTAGTGCCAGATGTACCTGTTGTTCCAGATGTACCTGTAGTGCCAGATGTACCTGTAGTGCCAGATGTTGCCGATGACCCCGATGTTCCATTAGTCCCAGATGTTCCTGAAGAACCAGAAGTTCCAGTCGTTCCATTTTCACCAGATGTACCATTTTCACCAGATGTACCATTTACTCCTGAAGTTCCTGATGTTCCAGAAATAGCACCTACTGATGTGCTTACATAAGAATAAAATTGTGTCCCTTCTGTATACCAATCAACTGCGTGTGAACCAGAGGATTCGTCAACAATATAAATCGTAACAATCATCCTATCAGTAGAAAGAATGCCAGTTGTAGGTAATGTTAAATCAACGACCACTTCTACAGGTGTTACTGCATCAATCCACCCAATTGGAGCTGTATTAGTTTGTAATAATGGCCCTTTAGGTGTTCCTGTTGAATCTGCTAATTGTATTGTTACATAAGTATCAATGTTAGAACCATTAGCCGCCTTTAAATAATGTAAGTGGAATTTTTGATTTCCTGCAGGTATAACTGCAAAACCTAATTCTGGGGTTATTGCTTGTGCAACTTTTACAGGTGTCCCCCCATTTGTTGCCGCATGTGTTATAAAAACACTTGCATTTATTGGGGTAGTACTTAATTCTGTATAACCAATAACATCACTTGATACTTGTTGATTAAAGTAGTAAACCAATCCTGCAGATATACCATTTGCACCATTTGCACCAGATGTACCACTTGACCCTACTGCACCAGAGGCAATTACTTGCCAAGAAGTAAAAGTACCACTACCTGCATAAGACAATGGAGTAAATACCAATTGTCCATTTGAAGGATTATAACTTACAATTTGAGCATTTATATAGTTACTTGAATCGTTTATAACTTGTATGAATTCACCTGCTATAAAGGATAGACCTGTATCTGTAGTAATTGTTATGTTAGCGTATGCCATAAATTATTTTGTTTGATGGTAAAACCTTTCCCCCACATAGAAATGCAGGGGTTAGGATTAAAACCAGTAATATACCCGTTACAAATTTAAACTTTAATATAATTATTTGTCATATTTAATGACTTATTTAAAGGGAAAACTACATCTCTTTCAATTAAATAGTCTGTAAGCCTTTTGGACTTATCAAACATATTGATTTCAGATACCTCATCTCCCATTTTCTTTAAATAATACCCATATCTAATTGTTTTCCAATTTTCAGTTTCATTATTGTCAATTAGGTATTGAAGCCTTTCTATTGGCTTGTCGTACCACCTGACATCCACTAACATTCGGTATTTATTTAAGGCTAAATCATATATATTATGCAAAACATCCTCAAATTCCTGATAAACTATTGGGCCCGTGACTACAATATCAACATCCCAAGTATTCCCAATTTTACCATTTACTACCCCACCTACTAAATACATATCGTAAGGGGATAGGTTTTTAATTTCATTTAAAAAGGATTCAATCTTTTCGTAAGTAGGCATATACCACATCTTTTTTGTGTATACTGACCCTACTTGGTAGAAGAAGTCACCTGAAACCATTGATTGATTGAATACATTCATATGTTAATAGTAATAGTCTGAAGGGTTACCGCCTCTCCCACCTGATGAACCTCCTGTGCCACCACCTGAACCATATGAATACCCATAATTACCACTATAAAAATACCCACCCCCATAGTATCCACCTTGATAATCTGCACCATAATATCCACCGCCTGAATAATCGTAACCATTATCATAATTATAATCATAGGTATTATTATCATACCCAGAATAAGTGTCATTTGCATAATCATAACTATAATCATATTTGCCCCCTGAACAATCGGGAGTTGGATTATAGTAACAATCTTTTACTTTTTGACAAGTTGGGTCATAAGGATTAACAGAACAATCTACTTTAGGACTTGGTTTCTTGCCTTTTTGATTACCAGCCTTTTGCTTTTTTTCAAGTGCTTTAATCCAATTTTCATCTTTTTTATTAGGGTCAACTTTGGCGAATTTACCTGAATTGCTATCAGGATTATTTACAGCAGCACCACCGCCACCACCACCACTTGGGATTCCACCGCCACCACCACCACCACTTGGTAAACCTATACCTTTACTCATATCAAATTGAGGATTAGTACTTGGGTCTATTGTGATATTATCTTTTGGTGTAACTGGTGTCAATTTCCCAGTTTCAGGGTCAATAATTGGATTTGTAGGGGTCGATGGCTTGATGCTTGGCTTTTTAGGAAGATTCCCTGTATTGGTCACGGAAGGGGTTGCTTTGACTTTATAGACTAATAGCCCAATTATGCCAACAACACCTACTCCTATCAATATTTTGGTTGATTTTTCCATTAAGCTAAATTATCAGGGATAGTATTAATATGATTTTGAGCCCTTAAGTAATATTTTTGTCTTTCCTCTAAACCAATAGTACCACCATTAATTCTTTTGGTAATAGTTACAAATTCCCTTGCATCTGCTTTTTCATTCAATTTCTTATCTATAGCGAATTCCCAACAAGCAGAATCTAAAGCATACTCATCGGTATTTCTAACTAAATCAGCAGTTTCACCTACCTCTTTACCAATGAACTTTGCATATTTCTCATAGGATTCCTTTCCTGTAAGTTGCATATTACCACCACCTCTGTATCTGAAACCATCTCCTGTTTCTGGACCACCATTTCCCATGCGATTAGAATATACAGTGTTTGCCAGTTTTTCTTGGTTTTTAATATAGTTATGGGCATTGAGTTTACCATCAGCACCAGTCATATTAAATCTGGAAGGCCAGATAGCACATATTCTTTCTGGTGTGGAATAGTTCATACTTTCAGTCTTAATACTGAATTCTCCACTTTCGTGTGCCACTTGAGCTATAAATGCTTGGATTCTTGCAGGAGTATTAATGCCGTATTTAGGGAATGACTTACTCATTAACCCTGCTAATAGGTCTGCTCTTTCTTGTTTAAGATTAGGGCAAATGCCCTTAAGTTGTTGTCCTGTTATCATCATCTTTATTGTTTGAGTTTGTTTTTGTACCAAAGTAGTAAGAGAATATCATCAACACCAGAGTCTTGATTAAATCAAAAAGTTGGTTATTTTGTTCGTCTGGTAGAAGTTTTATCTTAAACGCAATCACCTTATCTACTATAAATAAGGATACTAATGCAGTAAATACCATTATGACAAACCTAACCAAGACATCTTTAGTACTATTGACAAATAGCCTATTAACAAATACAACAGAACTTACAATTAATGTAAGTCCCAGAAATATACCCATTAACATCACCCATAAATTAGGATTGCTGAACATCTTTAAGTACTTTTTTGTCTTTTATAATTTCTTCAATCAGTTTGTTTGATAGTTTAAATGCCGTTTCACAAATTGTTTCTTCATCTGAATCATCAGCCATTATTGCCGCCTTTATAAATTCAATAGAAGCGTGAACCTTTACATAATCGTAATACCTTTTATCACTTGTGAATTCGTGTCTTGCCTTCATCATATTAATACATAGGTGTTCCTTTTGGAGCACATTCTTCTGCTTGAGGATATTTTGTACAGAAAGTACCATCGTACATAGCTGCAATTATTTCTTCATCAGATGGGTATGGATTAACTGCGACATTATTAATCATTTTATTTTGAACATCTTTTTCTTCAGCTTTTACTGACATTTGAAGTGCAGTTGATGCAATATTAAATGGAGCACCAAATAGAATGAACATTCCAAATTTACCCCATCCACCATAACCTTTTTTAGAGGCATAGAAAATTCCACCGATACCAGCCGCAAGTCCTACTGCTGCTAATACATAACTTGTTGTTTGTTTGCTTGATGTTGTCATCTTTAAATTATTTTTTTGTGTTTTAGATAATATAAATATGCAGTAATGCCTATAACAAGTAGACCTACTGTAGCATAATTGATTGTTGTTGCATTCCTTAAATAATAAGAATACAATTCGTTTTGTTGTCCTGAATACAATGCCGCTTCATCCTTTCTACGATTTACAAGGCCCGATGCTACTTGTCCAGTTCTTGAATCAGTAAGTGCCGTTCTTTTTAAGATGCCGATTACATCCCCACCATTATTGATAGCATCATCCAGATTATTGTATTTCAAAGCATATGGACCGGCATTATACATAAAACTAATTAAAGCCGCATACTGAACTTCGTTCAATGGTGCAGTTATAAGTTTGTCGAGTACTGGTATTACTTTATCGTATACTTCAATTCTGAATTCTTCGTCTGCTCTGGCTTTATCAATGACCAAACTTGAAGTTACCTTTGTCCCATCAGATGGCAAGGTATCATAACTTCCCCAACCAATACTATACCCATGTCCATCAGGAAAAGAGTACAATTTAGTATCAAGAGGTAGGTTTTTTGCTTGGTCGGGACTCCAACTTCCACCAGAACGGGACTTGTTACCAAGCCTTTCCCATTTCTTGATGAATTCCATAGCAACTGATATGGCAACTTCTTTATTCATTAATAGTTCAATTTAACTTTTTCAGTTGAAAAGAAACCCGCTGGGTCACCTGCATAATCTTTAAAAATTGGTTGCATAGCATTGAAATTACCATCCATGTTATATAATGGTGCTGATTGATTTACTGGTGCAGTTTGAATTGGCACAATAGGGTCAACTGGCATTACACTTACAGGAGGATTTACTGGAGCTGGTGCTTTTTCTGCTAAATCAGCTGCTGCATCCTTTTTGCTCTTTTCCCACAAGAAGTAGGCAACACCAGTTACTGCTAAAAGACCTAAAACCATTTTGGTATTTTGATTCATTTTGTTTGTTTTTATATTTTAGATTTCCAATTTTGACTATGTTCTGAATATACAGGGCCACTTCTTCCAGATGAACTAACACATACATTTGGGTCATATGTGCTTGTCTTACCATCTACTAATTCGTTACCTTCTAAAAACGCACAAGGAAGATTTCCTTTACCTGCAGCGTTTGCTTTTGTTGATTTAGATTTATTATTCCAAAAGTAATAAGCGGCTACTGCTAATAATCCAAGCCCTAAATACATTTTTGTTTGTTTATTCATATCAATTTTTTTTATTCCCAGATTTCTGCATACTTAATCCAAGCACCATTGTTGAATCGGTAAAAACCAAAAGAGGTCTTTAACTTATCCCCTTCACTTGGGGCACTATTCATAGTGTATGAAGTGTGTATCTTTTGAATTAATTCTTTTTGTTCGTTTGTTTTGTCATTTTCTTTGCCAAAAGCCGAATCTAAAATAACACTACCTTTTGCCAATACCCCATAGTTACGCCATAAGGTGAAGGCTAAAAGACCTGCAATTGCAATCCAGACTAATATTTTTGTTTGACTTTCCATTATATAAATAATCTTGGTGCTGGATGAATAGCAGGGTCTTCTGATGTAATGTCAATACTATTTTCTACACATTTTCCCCCTTTACTATCTGACATATGTTCTTTAAACCCTTTGATAATTGGATATTCTACATATTTGTATCCTTCTGGACAACCTGCATTTGGTCCACCAAAATTCTCTACTCTAACGGGTACGCCCATAATATTAGGACTTGAGAACTTTTGTTTTCCAATTAGGTTACTCTTTTTAGGCTTTAAAACAAGATAAGCCACGACACCTGCCGCAGCTAATCCTAATAATATTTTTGTTTGTTTTTCCATATTTTATACTACTAATGTGTCACCTACAGGAATATCAAGCCCTACAACTGGTTCAATTCTGATTATAGAATCCCATTTGTCAGCCGCATATCTCATAAACCAATCATAAGTAATAGGCAATCTTTTACCATCTTTTAAAAGATACGCAGTTGGGTCACTTCCAATTAGAATATAATCACCTTCTTTTAATCCATTTGGATATTGTGGTTTAAATAATTCGTCTGGTGTTGTTACTTTTTCAACAACTGGTGCTGCTGCTTTTTTAACCGTTGATACCGTTGATGGTGCAATCTTTTTTTTATAAATCACATATGCAACTGCTAACACACCTAATCCTAATATTACTTTTGTACTTTTTTCCATTTTATTTTTTTATTTTTATTATTCTACCATAATTTATTTTTTTTTAGCAACATCCACCTACAATAGATGAATCAATACCTAAAAGGTTTTTATAGCCTACCCCACTAAAATGTTTATATGGGGACACTTCAAATAATTCTTTTTCAGGATATGAAAACCCTTTGTAAGTCACTACATAAGGTTGTGATTGTGGTGCATTTGGGTCTGAACTAAAATCTTGGCAAGAACAATCCCTATTTCTACATTTTGGACAAAGTCCATCAGCACTTGCTTTTGGTTTTGGCTTTAAAATAAAATAAGCAATCAGACCACCGATTGCTCCACCAATTAATAAGTTTTTTAGTTCCATATTTTTTATTTGTTACTTTCTTCCAAGCATTTGTCACATAAGCCTGAAATAGTAGTTTCGTGTATAATACAATAGTCTGTCATAATAAGCTAATTATAGCGATTCCTAAAGCCGATATCTTCCAAGCATCCCTTAAATCTGACCTTCTGTGTCCTTCTACAATTTCTAAAATATAGTCTTCACAATTGAAGAAAAATGTATCCCAGACATCCTTTTTGCACTTTCGTGACGCTTTTACAATCTGTTCTTGGGTAGCCCTTGTCCTTATAATCTTTATGATTTCTCTTTCTACCATAAAGTTCTCATAAGTTTCACAACAAACACTACCACCATACCTATTCTTTATATATGGTGAATTATGATAAATCCTTTTTTTCTTTCCATCATCTACCACAATTCCTAAATGGTAACAAAAGGGAAGACCCACGCAAGAAGTGTAAATTACATCCCCTGTCGTGAGCTTATCAATAATTCTGCTCATTTTAATTTCACTTTAAAAAACCAACTATACTGTTTGTGTCGCTGGCTTTTTCTTAAACAATTTTATAATGCCATCTACAATTTGGTAAACTGGGTCTGTAGTATTTGATGCCGCAGTACCAGTTGCTTTACAAGGGTCCATGATGTAATTAGCCATTGGGTCATAACATTTTGTACGATTATTGCTACAAGGCACTTGACCTGTAGGGCAACCTGATGCCGTAACTCCACCGCCGCCTGTAGTTCCAGAATTACCTTTCTTAATTACTAAAAAGGTTATAATTCCTAATGCCGCAATACCGCCACCGATTAATAGCATTTTTTTGTTTTGGATTTCCATTTTATTATTTTAATAGTTTTCTTATAACTAAAATTGTTGCTATTGTTCCAAAAACAATTACAACAGTGTTTAGGTCTTTACTTAATTTCATATTTCTACATTAGTGCATTACCATATTCATCAAAATCAGTTGGAGGTACGATTACAGAACCTTTTCTGCCGCCTCCAGAAAGAGGTGTTCCAAAACCCCAATCTGTCATCCAACCACTACCAAAGTAATTACTTCCACCACCAAAGAATCCACCACCACCACCACTACTGATACTTCCACCACCACCACCACTACTGATACTTCCACCACCGCCACCGCCACTATACACAGTACCACCGCCACCATAATTTCCACCACTATATTCGTCAATAGGTTTTAAATCTTTAACTACTACATCATCATAAATCGCTATTGGGTCATATGGATGTCTTTCTATTGGTGTATAAGGGGATGGTTCGTATGAAACAGGAGGTGGGGTATAAGGCAACGGGTCGTATGCATAATATCTTCCAATTGGTACTGGTTGACTTGGTGTATAAGGTTCGTATGCATAATAATATGCAGGAGGATTCCATTTAGGAGGTTTTGGAGAATATCCGTGATAAGGTAATGGGTCATACCTTTCAATTGGTATTGGTGCAGGTGTTATAGGTTGTCCATAATAAGGTAAACTATAAACAGGAGGATTCCATTTAGGCATATAAAATGGGGGAGTAGGATTTGGGTTTGGTCTATACCCACCATAACGACCATATCCACCATAGCCACCAGAAGGAGGGATTATATCACCACCACCACCACCATACATAGGTGGTTCAATTGGACTTTCAATTGGTTCTGGTATTTTTCTTTTTGGAATATAAATATCATCTGGAGGTGTAATTGCAACTGGAGGTGCTTTAATTACATCTGCACAAGCAGGATTATCAGGGAATAGTTCACAATCAATAGGCTGCGGTTTCACCGAAACTGGTGGCACAGGTGCAACTTCAACTGGAGGTGCAGGTGTAACTGGTGCAGGTGTAACTGGTGCAGGTGTAACTGGTGCAGGTGTAACTGGTGCAGGTGTAACTGGTGCAGGTGTAACTGGTGCAGGTGTAACTGGTGCAGGTGTAACTGGTGCAGGTGTAACTGGTGCAGGTGTAACTGGTGCAGGTGTAACTGGTGCAGGTGTAACTGGTGCAGGTGTAACTGGTGCAGGTGTAACTGG
>JAUKPQ010010738.1:0-14613 GCA_032273045.1 Chloridella minuta
TCCCAAACATACTTAATGATATAACCCATGCCCACTGCCATTACGATAGGAAAGCCATATTTGTTTACTAATTCTGCGATTTCACTCATTGGGTTTGTCCTTGCCTTCTAATAGAAATTGAACTATGGGGTCTACTTGCCTGAATATTAGTCGCCCATCTTCTTCAAGTAATTGCCAGAATTGTCCAGCTTTCCATTCTAGTCTTTCTACATTTAATTCTTCGTCTGGAATAATATAGCCCGGGCCCATATCCCACACATACTCAAAATGCTTCATTAATCTCTCCTAGCGTCGTTCTTACCGTCAGCTCGAGCAATACGATCCGTGTCAGGCTTTAGACCCAATGCATTTGATACGATAGTGTCAATACGTATGACGTCATGATTCATAGTCTTTACACGATTATCCAGGGCAGTAATGATGCCCTTCATGCCGTTAATGCTACCTAGAACGCCCTGTAGCAGCAGTTTAATAGTCAGGTATACAAAGTACCCGCCGGCAAATGCTACTGCGATGGGAAACCCTAAATCGCCTATTAATTTGAAAATTTCACCCATCCTAGCTCCTTGATAGTGCTAGTATTTAGTATTAGGTCATTTTTTGAGCAACTGCTTAACTTTGGATAAGTCTGCGTCAGTGCCGCTAACTTGTTTAAAGTTATCAACTAGCTCGTCAACTATGATATTCTTGAACTCTCCGTACAAGTGATTAAAGTTGAACTCCAGAATGTCTTGCATTTCTTTATGCATTTGCTCTAGCGCTGGCATTGATAAACTGCATAACTTTTCTAACTCGCCTACTATCATTTCGATCCTTTTGTCGGGATCTGCTTCGCTATCGTAGCTTTCGTCGATCCAACGGTCAAAAGTTTTGAACCCGTAGCTTTTTAAGTAAGCCAAATTACCAACTGCACCCATTAGCATAAAGGGTCTACGGGCAACTATGGGCTTAAACACTTTTTCTGTTAAATGTTGCTTATTGTCGTAGAAAACTGTTTCAGTTACTACATGCCAAAGCGCAGATTGATACATGCTTAATTCAACAGATCCTGCGTTTGCACTAGCATGCCCTGGAGGATTATCGACGTCGATTGTTAAGCCATTGCCCATACCGTTTAATACTTGTTGCACACGTTCCTGGGCAGTGCTACTTAAACGAGTATTGGGATCGGCTAGCTCTTCTTGCCAAGTGCCCATTCCGTTATCTCTGAGTATCAAGCTAACGTTACCAAATTTTAGTAAATCTTTTTCATACAGTTGACTTACAAAGTTGAGCCTGTAGCTTCTATCTTTTGTCACCAGGCGGTTGAAACTAATAAATACTTTTGTAAAATGATTTTCGACAATAGGGATGTATTGATAATCTCTGTACCAATCAAGCGCAGCAAAACCGTGAAAAAAGTAATACCATTTTTTGAAGCCAGTAGTCAGGCATGCTTCGTCTACCAAAGACGAGTGCTCACTAGTGGCAAAAATTATTGATTTATCTTTTATCAGGCGGAGAGGCAAATGCTTCTCCACGCAGAGTTGTACAGTGTTAATGTTTAATGGTTCTTGATCATAAAAGAAACACTGATTCTTATAGCCATTAATGGGCTCATGGATTCCAAACATTAAGTCATCTACATTGGTACTGCCGAAAGGAAAAAAGTAGCAGTCCGCAAAGTTTGCAGTTCTTAGCAAGTTTGTGTATAATATGTAATAGAAATTTTCTAAGGAAAACATAATGGAAAAACAAAAAATTGGTTTTATTGGTATCGGTAAGCTAGGCCTTGATTGTGCTGAGGTTATGGCCGAGAAGCACGATGTCTGGGGATATGATATTTACCCACGCACAAGCGACACGGTTAAGGTTTGTGGAATAGAAGAGCTTTGCGTTAACGCAGAGTGGATCTTTATCGCTGTACCTACGCCACACGCAGAGGGTTATGACGGCAGCGTTCCATCTAGCCACATGACACCAAAAGACTTTGGACACGATGCAGTTATTGATGCTATCAATAAAGTCAATCAGTATGCTAACGGTAGCAAGAAAGTTGTTCTAATCAGTACAGTATTGCCTGGTACTACTCGTAGCAAGTTTATTACACTGTTGGATAAGAAGCACCAGTTCTTGTATAACCCTTATTTGATTGCTATGGGCAGTGTTAAGTGGGACATGGCTAACCCAGAGATGGTTATCATTGGTACAGAAGACGGCAAGATGACAGGTGTAGCAGGCGAACTGATTGCATTGTACAAGACTATCATGAACAACGATCCACGTTATGAGATCGGTACATGGGACGAATGCGAAGCTATTAAGATTTTCTACAACACATACATCAGTGCTAAAGTTGGTATTGTTAACATGATCCAAGACTTTGCTATGAAGATTGGTAACATCAACGTTGACGTTGTTACTAACGCATTGGCTCGCAGTACCATGCGCCTACAAGGTCCTAAGTATATGACTGCTGGTATGGGTGATGCAGGTGCTTGCCACCCACGTGACAACATTGCACTACGTTGGTTAGCTGAGCACTATGACATTGGTTACGATTTGTTTGATACTATCATGCATGCTCGTGAAATCCAAGCAAAGAACTTGGCTTTGTTCCTGGTTGAACAAGCTAATGCAACTGGTCTGCCTATTGTTATTCACGGTAAAGCATACAAGCCAGATGTCGAATACTGTATCGGTTCTTACAGTACACTAGTGGGACACTATGTTAAAGAAGCAGGCTTGCCGGTCAAGTATGTTGACCCATTGGCTGACAATCAGGACGAAGTAATCGCAGGTATTACTAGCCCAGCTGTGTTCCTATGGGCACACAATCGTAAGATTACTTATGAGTATACAGGCGAGCAAGCAGACACTAAGCCATATTGTCACATTGCTCCGGGCAGCGTAATTGTTGATCCATGGCGCAAGTTGACTTCTACGGATGACGTTAAGGTAATCCATTATGGCAACACACGGGGTCAATAAGCTACACCTATCAAAGTTTTGGGATGACGAATATAAGAATTTAAATTATATTCGTGAACCTTTCAACGATCCTGAAAGTGTAGCAACCTGGGTAGCATTAGGTTACTCAGGACCCTTTACAGGTGCAATGTGTGACATGCGCCAACCACAACCTTCTTGGAATCAACATTTTATTGATATCTTTGAAGCCAAGGGTTGGCGGGATGTGGGCACTAGTTACTATAGAATGGACACAGGCACAATACTTCCTGTACACACAGACCTTTATAAAAAATATGTAGACTTGTTTAACTTAAAAGATCAAGAATACTGGATTTATAGAGCAATTGTATTTTTGGAAGATTGGCAGTCAGGACATTATATAGAAGTAGACGGAACTCCGTGGACAGATTGGCGTGCTGGAGATGCTATAGAGTGGCGTTATGATACTCCGCATATGGCAGCTAACATTGGCCTACTGCCCAGGTATACGTTACAAATAACAGGGCACAAATGAAAATATCAAGCAAGAATGAGTACGATAAACTGCTTACATGTATTGTAGGAGATGCAACAGGCGCACAGTTTCCGGCTCATGACGAAATCTTCAATTACAATAGAGATGTAACGGCGTGGAAGGAAACTGCTATGCCCGTGGGGCCATTCCCACAACATATTATTGACGAAGCTAACGAAGATTTAGAAGCTCTTGCTTCAACTCTGCGACAGTTTGGTGTAAAAGTAATCAGACCAATGGAGCTGGACCACAGCCATATTGTTAAGACACACCAATGGGAAACAGATGGCATGTATAACTACTGCCCGCGTGATGTACTATTGGTAGTGGACGATATGGTTATTGAAAGCCCAATGGTCTATAGATCCAGGCAAATGGAGTCTACTGCTTATTTTAAAGTTAGAACGAAAGCTATTCAAAACGATGCTCGTTGGATCAGCGCACCACGCCCACTACTACTAACACAAGATACGTATGTGCAAGACGGCACTATTGTGCTCAGTGATAGAGAGCCCATGTTTGATGCCGCAAACGTGCTACGTCACAACAATGACATCTTGTACCTAGTTAGTAACAGTGGCAATGAGCTGGGCGCCCGCTGGTTGCAAAATGTTTTAGGTAAAGAATATCGGGTACATGTAATTCAAAACCTCTATGCTTATGCACATATAGATAGTACAATTAGTGTTCTGCGTGACGGTTTAGTTATGTTAAACGGCACCAGAGTCAATGAACAAAATTGCCCAGACTTGTTTAAAGGTTGGGATAAGATCTATGTCAACGACGTGGTAGCACAGGACTTTTATCAGTATCCATATGCTAGCAAATGGATTGCTATGAACGTGTTAAGCATTGACCCACAGACAGTAATTGTAGACAAACATCAAACTAATCTAATTAAAGAACTTGAACAAAGAAATATGACGGTAGTGCCATTGGAATTGCGACATAGTCGTACATTGGGTGGCGGATTCCATTGTGTGACCTTGGACTTATTGCGTGAACACCATAAATAAAAAATAAGAATAAGATTAAGCATGGATCAATTTACAAATTATACTGAAGTTATTTTCGACGCATTTTGTTTGCACACTAAGCGAACCGAAATCATTGACCGTAAGCACGAGATCATCGATAAGATTTTCGAATACTATAACACATCTGCCGAAAGCATTTTGTTCGTTGGATTCAATCCAGCTATCCTAACATTTAAAGCCAAAGAAGTATTTGTTGCACAAGTCAGTGACACTGTGTTCAATTGGCTCAAGGGACAAGTACCGTCCATTCAACGATACGACCATACAAATATTAGAAAATTTGATGCAGTTGTTGCATTTGACGAATACCTAACCTTTGCAAAAACTGAAATGGATCAAAGAGATTCAATCGAAGTACTTTGCAAACTGGCAACTAACTTGGTCATTACCACTGTTAAAGATTATAAGAATCAAGAATTTAAAGATAGAGAATACAGCCAACCTGCTATTATTAAAGCAAATAATACAACTACTGCATTTACTGAAATTCACGATTGGGATCAAAAAGACAAAAACGTTTTTGAAACATTCCTATATCAATTGAGCGGATCGACATCTGCATGCAGAGCAGTTTCTAATAGACGAACGTTGTTTTTCAAACAACTAGCAAAATTTACAATGGATGCTGGTGCTAGCAACTTTTTAGTTCATAAGAACTTGATGTACAAAAGTTTAGTTAAAAAGAATTACGAACACGTCATCAGCATTCACTTTGAACCGTAATTCAAGTTGAATGGCCAATCAAAAAATATTCTGCAACGTTCCGTGGACTAATACTCACATCTACTGGGATGGGAGCTTTGGTGCATGCTGTAGCGAAGAACACAGGCCTTATAGCGAATATAAGTGGCCTATGTATAATATCAGGAGTATGACTGTTAACGATTGGCACAATAGTCATCCAATGAAAAACTTTCGCCAAGCTATAAACGGCGACAGCAAGCAAAGTCAATGCAAGGGCTGCTACTATGAGGAATCACATGGTTACGAAAGCAGACGTGTTAAAGAAAACTTTAAGTCTGTAATTTTTACAGAACAGGCATTTGACAAAAGCTTTCAACAAAGCCCTACTCACAATCAATTTCAAAAAGCACTGGACCAGGAAGACATGGCCATGCCCGTAGACTGGCACATAGACTTGGGTAACGAATGTAACTTAGCTTGCAAAATGTGCGGCCCCAGTGCCAGTAGCTTAATAGCCAGTAAGTATATCAAGTTAGGATTACCTTATACTTCAAGAGATAATTGGGTTAATAATGCCAATGCTTGGAATAATTTCATTGCTAGTTTAGATTCTATCAAAGTAAACCGTTTACATTTTATGGGCGGCGAACCCATGCTTAGTAAAAAGTTTAGAGTATTAGTGGATCATTTATTGGCCAATAAAAGACAAGACGTAAGCATTAGCTTTGTAACTAACGGAACAATATTAGATCAAGAGTTTATTGATAAGCTAAAACAATTTAGATCATTTGATTTAGAAATTAGCTTAGAGTCAATTACTGAATCCAATCATTACATTAGACAAGGGCAGGGCGAGTCTACACAAAAAACTATAGATAATATAGAAAAGTTAATCAGCCAACAAACTGATACATTTCACGTTATACTAAGAAGCGTCCCGCAACTATTAAACATTAGCACATACGACCAGTATATTAGATATGCGTGGGATAAACAAGTAAGCATACAAGGTATTCCATTAACAGGTCCGGACTTTTTAGCAATTGCCGTATTACCGTTACAACTAAGACAAACGTTTATTCCGTTATATCAACAGATTATTGACGATATTGAAGCTGAGTCTACAGTTACAAACACAATCGTTACTGGCAGGAATGTTGGGCATCTCAATATACAGTTAATCAGAGAAGCTAAAACTATGATTACTTTATTATCTGCAAATGAACCGAGTAACGTTGAAGAACTAAGAACTAAACTTTCGCAGTGGTTAATGATGTGGGACAAAGAGTTTAAACTAGATGCCAGAAACTTTTATCCAGAGTATGCTGAGTTTTTAAATGATATACAATACAGAGTTTAGTATAACCTTAAAGCCGCACGGTAATAATCCGTTGAATATCAGATACGGATTAGATTCGTTAACGCATGATATTGTATTAACTGAATCACAGACTATTACTTTTAATAAAGATTTAGTCAACGGTGCATACAAGTTTATATTAGAGTTTTATAATAAATCTGATATAGACCCAGATAGTCTATTGGAAATAGAATCAGTTAAGTTTGAAGGAATATCTACTGATAAACTAAAATGGCAATCAGTATATTATCCGCAGTATCCACAACCATGGGCCAGTCAGCAAACACAAGTACTACCAACCAGTCGTCCAGCAATGACGCACTTGGGATGGAACGGGCGGTGGGAATTGCCCTTCACTGTTCCTGTGTTTCGGTGGATACACACAGTAGAAAACTTGGGCTGGATTTACGATTGACTAAATTATTAAATGCTGCTATAATAGCGACATGACTACTATTACACCTCGACTAGGCTTTGCTTGTAAGTGGATTGACCATGCTGCTCAAATTGACGGCATTAAACCCACTGATGATTGCAAAAAGTACAACACTGGCTCTACGACCATTTCTTGGTTAAATAGACAAAGCAAGGCAGTTGCCGAAGAGAAGCTGTGGAATCTAATGAAGCAGAATATCGAAGCTACTCGCATGCTAGTAGAAAGGGTGGGTACACTTGATGACAGTCTTAAAATGGTGCGTATTAGTAGCGATTTGCTTCCTGCTTATACCGAACCTAGTTGGAGTTATTTCTGGCAGCGCACTGATGTTCGTGACTATTGCGAGCGCCACTTTGGGGTTGTTGGGGATCGTGCTCGTGCAAGCAATGTGCGTCTTAGTTTTCATCCTGGTCAGTTTACTGTTCTTGCTTCCGCTGACCCTGATATTGTAAATCGTAGTATAGAGGAATTTGAATATCATGCAGATATGGCCAGGTACATGGGCTACGGTAAATCCTTTCAGGACTTCAAAATTAACGTCCATATCTCCGGTCGCCAAGGTCCCGAAGGTATCCGCGCTGCCTACAAACGACTCAGCCCCGAAGCCCGCAATACCATTACAATCGAAAACGAAGAAAACGCTTGGGGACTAGATGATTGCCTTAGCTTATCTGATCTTCTTCCAATTGTTCTGGACATACATCATCATTGGGTGCGAGAAGGAGAATACCTGGCGCCATCCAGCGAGCAAGTTCAGCGGGTTGTTGATTCTTGGCGCGGTGTTCGCCCTACTTTACATTATAGTGTTTCACGTGAGTCTTGGCTTGTTGGTCATGATCCTAATGCTTTACCATGCCGCGACAGCTTGATTGCTGCTGGTATTAAGAAGCAAAAGCTCAGAGCACACGGCAACTTCTACTGGAACAATGCTGTAAACGATTGGGCACTACAATATTTGGCAACACATGATATCATGTGCGAAAGCAAAGCCAAAAATTTGGCCAGTATCGAACTGGCCAACTATGCTAAAACATACGGATTGATTTAAACAAAGTAGGGCGCGAATCCGTTAAGGAATCGTCCATACCAATCCGTAGTCATTAAATGTACATAGTTGTGATCCACTATGTGCTTTGCTCTTGCTAGAATTTCTTTTTGGTCTTGTTTGCATAACCAACTAAGTTGTTCTAGCATTAGTTTATTGCGTGTTTCATAATCAGCTACAGTGTCATATGATTCGTCGATGATACTACCAAAAGTCTGAAACCCCAACTCTCTCAATGCCGCAAGACTGTGTTGGTGTGCGGCCATTAAAAACAATCTTCTACCTAATATGGGCTTTACAGTTTTTTCTGTAAAGAATACATAGTCATCTTCGTAGTTGGTCTCGGCAATAAGACTGTAAGCAGATTGATTGTATATGGATATAGGCACAATTTGGCTTAGGCTTATTGGGTGTCCGTGATATATCATTTCACCCACAGTCCATCTAGGTACCTTATCTATCTCCAGGCCGTCCTTTTCCCATATCCACTTATTGCTATCTTGTTTTCCAAAGTCGCAGTAGGTGTTGCCTATGTATGTTGCTATACCCTTGCCTTTAAGATTCTGCTCTAGGTAATGCCATACTTGACTCCTGTGTGGCTTTATGCGACCCAGTAATGCATCAAAGTAAAAAGGCTTTTCGCTATAAGGACTTAGTGTATTAAGTACGTTGGGCCGCAACTCTTTATAAAAGTAAACAGTATTAATAAACCAATCCAAGAACTCGTGTTCCTGTGCATGATTTAAATGTTGGTTGAGCTGCCCACAAAAGAAGTAGGAGATGTTTGGCTTATCGTATTTTCTAACAAATGCTACGGTGGCAGGATGCAACTCTGTTACTAAGATTATTACCCTATTGTAGTTTTGACATGCATCATATACGTCACGCTCAAACTCTGCCTTAAACGGATAAGGCATGTGAAAACAGGCCACTGAGGCCTGTTTGTTTACGTAAGATAGATTACCCAGATGGTGTTGAAAAAGTTTTGTTTTTTCTTCTGGGTAATAAATTCCCAATTGGTCCATTACTTCTTAGTAGCAGATTTGGCTGGAGCCTTCTTACCTGTTTTAGGCTTTGCAGTAATAGCTGGAGCCTTTTTAACAGGCGCCTTCTTAACTGGTGCAGCCTTGGGCTTTGCTGGTGCTTTAGGTTTTGCTGGCGCCCTGGGCTTTGCAACTACAACAGGTGCAGCTTCTGCAATAGCAGCAACATCAGGGCCGCCGGAAGTAGTATCGCCTAATGGCGCAACTTCGGCTACTGGAGCTGGTGTTTCGACTTTATAAGGCGCTGGTACTAGTGTTTCCAATCTAGCCGCAATTGCGTCTGCTTCAGCGGCAGCAGCCTTTTTTCTTGAGTTGTACCAAAGCACTCCGGCTAAGCCAACAATAATTAAACCAATAATAATTTCCATTCGATTCTCCTTGCAAGTTATTTGAATGTATTTTATTTACGCCTAATTTCTGGACCAGAAAAATTAGTGACCATTCACTAGAAAAAGAGCTTGATTTTTGTTGCAGTGCAGCATATAATTACTAAATACTGTGTGGGATGCTAGTAAGTGGGTCCCCAGTAAATTTTGTCTACAATAGGAGAAATTAAATGTTTACAATAGACGCAACAATCGACGCCATCCAAAATGGCAAAAAGCAATTCGTTACAACATTCGTTCAGAACGAAGCAATGGCTAAAGCAATGAACAGTTTTGTTGATGCTCAAAGCGAGTACACAAAGAAGGCAGCTAAAGTAGGTGTTGATACTTTCACAACTCTTACACAAGAAGCCGTTAAGGCCGCACAAAATGCTAACAAATTTGACTACACAAAATTTGGTGAAGGCATTATGAAAGCTTACCAAACTGTTACTAAAAAGTAATACCAAAGTACTAAAATAATAACCCGTCTATATGGCGGGTTTTTTGTTGTCCAAAATTCGGTTTGGTTGTATAATACATGTATGTTAAACGAAACGGAGTTGGGCATGTTCCAAAAGTACATTGATTCGCTGGCATTGATGGATTCGGTTATTGCTGTAGCCGATAATGCAGACGATGTCGCCCCAGCTTGGGACAAATTGTATACTTTTGTACACGCTAATTTCCCTGCCCCTGCAAGCACATACAATGCAGACTGGGATAAGGTCGAAACAGCTGAGTTTGAAGCAGATATTAATGAAATGGTTGTAATGTTTAGCAAGGATCGTGCTACTCTGGAAACAGAATTGCGTAAAATTCCGCCAGTAATTGCCGAAGTTGCGTTTCCAGTGTACATTGCACGACATCTCTTGCGCGATCTTCGGGTAGAAATTAACCCAATAAAGCTGGTTACGTTTGACGAATTTCATAACCGCTACGGCTACATGATTATTAATGGGGCAGACAAACGCCTCAAATAACGGTTGTCCAAAATTCAATTTGGTTGTATAATACATACATAGCAACAAGGAGTTGAGATGAAGCAAGATTACACCATGTACATTTACAAGCTGGATCGTCGTTGCAAAACTGGCGAGCGTTTGTTTTCAACTACCGTTTGGACTGGGCGCGATGAAGCAGGAATGAAACGCGAAGTTACAGAACTTCTGCTGTCGGGCCTGTACACTGTGGATAAGTTCCGCATCGAATATTTCCCAAAAATGGTAACAGTCAAAAACCTGATGACTGGCAAGGATGTTGAAATCGACCGCGACACTCCTTGGAGTTGCAACCCTGCTAGCGAAACTTACTGGTCGATGTAAAATTTCGGTTGCTCGAAATTCAAATTGGTTGTATAATACAAGTATTGTAAACAAAAAGGAAACAAAATGGCAAAAGTTGATTTCACTGTGCGTACAGGCGGCAACGGTTACTGGAGCAACCGTGTTGCAGATGTTCGTATTACATCCATTGACCTTTCCTATATGGATGAAGATCAAAGCTTCGGCAGCGTCAACGCAGTGTTTGATACCGATACTTGGAATGTGAAAACAGATGGCCTTGTTTACACAGACAAAACTTTTATGGAAGCGTTCCGTGCCAAACTGACCGAAATGGGACTGGCTGCTGATGACCTTAGCTACAGTGAGCAAGGCATGCAAGACGAAGATTTTATTAACTTTGATGCAGGCGCTGAATTTATGGCCAGCTTCAAAGCAGCCTTCCCAGCAGAGTTCGCTGAAACTTTTGCAGCCTGTTCATAATATGAACGAATACGACAAAAACAATCTTAGCTTCTTGTTAAGTTTGCACAGCAACTCGTTCCGTGAATGGGCCGAGCAAGCTAGCGAAGATGACATCCAGTATGCAATGGAGCTACTTCGTCAACGCCAGGCTGAATATGATTTAGAGTTGGCCGCAGTCTTAGATGAAGTAGTTGATGTTTCTGAAGCAAAAAAGGTCCTTGGCAAATTTCGACTCAATAAATAATTGATGAACTTGTTATTAGTTGCCCACAACTTTCCGCATCTTGAAAAGTGGAAAATGGCATTAAACATCAATGATGCAATAGAAGTTAACGACGACGATATCCTTAAAGGGTTTAGCAAAATTGCATTAAAGGTTGACGAACTGGTCTACGTAGACAAAGTAAAAGTTGACTGGGTCCTGTGCATGAGCAAGGATCGAGATGTTAAGTTTGGGCAATTTTTAGACGCCGCAAAATATGCTTCGGGAATTTCCGACACATTATTTTTTGCTGATGCATTAGAGTCGCCTTATCCCAACATACCGGCCTCTCCTGACACAGGCAGTAATTTTTATTGTAAGCCGCATGTATTCTCTATGTTGGGTAACTTGTACAAACTAGACTTATCTAAGTCCAAAGTTATTACAGACAGCAAATCAACCGATACTACCAGTAAGTTGGCTTTTGGTATTGCACGTTTTGGTTATGATGTTAAGACCCTATGAAAAGATTAGCAGTTATTCTTGTTGGCGAATATAGAACATGGGCTATTGCACATCGTTATCTTTTTAAGTTTTTTGATAGCAGGGCCCAGCAAGTTGATTATTTCTTCGTTACCTGGAATGTATCTAGTCAAACAGGAGAACTAATTCCTGTAACTGACACAGACATAACAACTGCATTTGCCGTACACAATAAGAATCTAGTAGATTACAAAATACTGGAACCCATTGGCAAGCATCGTAGCACATTTTATAATCAAGCATACTTGTCTAAGGTGGGCAATTTACTAAAACGTAAAAGCGAGCACACTGGCGATTTTGTCTATGACCAAGTAGTAGAAACTAGACCCGATTGTTATTTTAGGGCAAATGACAAGCCCTGGGTATTGTGTACAGATTACGAATATGAAGGTGCGGCACCGGGCCAATGGAAAGATGGCTTTATGGGTATACAGGACGTTTACTTCAGGTCCAGCTCGTTTGGTAATGATTTAATGTCCGACAGATATTACTTTAAGCGTGATAAAGATTACCATGCTCTGACTAGTACAGTGCATTGGGAATTTTCCAACCATCATTGGATGATGTGCGAGATATTGTTCAAGCGTTTGCTGAAGCAAAAATCAATCGAAAGCGAAGAAGACTTTGAATTCTTCTGTGCAGTGCGCCCTAACTTTCCGACTCATATCAATTTGGATAAAATGAAAGCAAAAGAGTTGGATAACTTGTTTATCGGCTGGGGCAGACCTTATGATAACTTCTTCTACGGTCCAACTAGCACAACACCTAAAGTAGATAATGATTGACGTAAAATCATTATTATTGTACAATAAACACATGTTCAACTAACAAGCCAAAACGATATGGGACTTGATATGTATGCTTATGTTGGTCGTCCTGGGCAAGACGACGAATATAATAGTCAGGACGGTGATTGGGATCCTGAGACCCGAGCCTGGAAAACTAAAGGCCCAGTGGCTAAGCCACGCCAAATTGCCTACTGGCGCAAACATCCTAACCTGCATGGGTGGATGGAAAAACTTGCAGAACAAAAAAATCTGGAGTACGATAGCTTCAATGGTATTGAACTAGAACTCACGTGGGAAGATATCGACCAACTTGAACAAGCCGTTAAGAAACGTAAGCTTCCTACTACTGCTGGTTTCTTCTTTGGTAATCCATCTGATCAACATTACAAGGAACAAGATCTCAAGTTTTGTAGTGATGCAAAAGCAGAATTGTTCATGGGCTTGCAAGTATTTTACAATTCATCGTGGTAATTTTTAACATTTAATAGGATATATCAATGAGTCAGTTTATTAACCAGGAGAACGCTATGAGCGAAAAAACCCTTAATGCGGCTAACCAAGCCATTTTCCATCTGCAACTGGGCACAGACGATGCAATTCGTTATGTGGTCAAAAATGCCAGTGTAAGTCCCCGGGACGCTGGTATTGCTATTAAGGAGACCCTGGTGGGTTACAAGTCCCGTAAGTAAAAACTACCGCTTTAAAAATGCCCCCTAGTTGTTAAATACCTTAGGGGGCATTTTTATGGCTAGACCGCATCCGCTACGCGAATTGATGAAGACTCCACTTCCGCCGATAAGTTATCAAAAGCGGAAATGCTATAGACCCACAATTTATGAAGTACAGCAAACGTATGACATAATCAATAAGTACGTATTTAATAACCAGTTGACCCGCCCACCAATCGAGATAGGTATTTGCAGATCCTATTGGGGAATGTGCCATGGTTTGTACGAAGAAACTAGCCCGGGTACACACTGTAAAATAAAGCTAATGGACAAATGGTTCTGTCTGCAATGGATGGTAACTACACTAGCACACGAAATGGTTCACCAATATGAATGGGACATATTGAAAAAGAACATGACACATCGCCAAAGCTTCTTTCTTTGGCGAGACAAGCTATCCGAATTTGATATAGACTTAAAAACAGCACACCGCATGCGCCGTTGGTTCCGATATCAAGACTTTAATAGATGTTGACATTTACTTCATAATTGTCTATAATTGTATATAGATTAATTAGGAGCTTTATGCCAAACTTTGTACCTACCGTACTGGAAAAAACCGCCCACGGCGAACGTGCTTACGACATTTACAGTCGTTTGCTTAAAGATCGAATTGTTATGCTAGACACTGATGTAAGCGAACATAGTGCTAGCCTTGTTATTGCTCAAATGCTCTTTTTAGAAAGTGAAAATCCCGATGCCGACATCCTATTCTACATCAACAGCCCCGGTGGCCTCGTCACTGCTGGCCTTGCAATATATGACACTATGCAGTTCATTAAGCCTGATGTTTCTACCATTGTATTGGGCCAAGCCTGCTCTATGGGCAGCTTCCTTGCACAAGCAGGAGCCCCGGGCAAACGACTAGTCTTGCCAGAATCGCGGACAATGATCCACCGTGTTAGTTCAGGTACACCCAGCACAAAAGGCAGCGTACACGTACAAGAACTACAATTTGAAGATGCCAAACGTAGCTTTGAAGAAAGTCAACGCTTAAACGAACGCCTGACACAATTGTATGTCAAGCACAATACCGCAGGCAAAACATACGATGAAATGTTTGCCACTATGAAGTTTGATACATTCTTGAGCGCACAAGAAGCAGTTGAATATGGATTAGCAGATAGTGTCGTTGAACGTAGATAAATATTTTTCTACTTTTCAACTT
>JAUKPQ010010959.1:0-14598 GCA_032273045.1 Chloridella minuta
TTTATCGCGCCGGAGACGCTGTACGAACAATTGCTAGAGTCTGTCGGCGCTCGAGTCTCTTGGGGCACAACCGCTGATTTTGAGGCGCTCAATTTCCCAACAGTAAATACCGCTCCGTTGCCTGTTGTCTTGTCAGAGCTAAACATCCCTACTGGAGAGGCCAACTTTCATCGCGCTCCGATCTACGTGCGGCGCTGGAAAATCCCAAGGTGCGATTTATTTCAAACAATCTATTTTCCCGAGCTAGACAACCCAATCTACCGCGCCAGCATTACCAAAGACCTCCTCATCATCGAGCAAACCGAGCATACCTCTACGTTGCGCAACTTAGAGGAGTTGGAGCGCGCATTTGGCATCTCGCTCGACTCCGCCACGGAGCTAGGCACGACGGATCAGAAGTATGGGAAAATTCTTCCAATCGACGACACCGCGCGCAAGGCTTTTCTATTCCGCCTAACCCACGACCATGGCATGTATTCGCTCGGGCGATTTGCGACTTGGCGCAACATCCTCCTCGACGACGTTGTGAATGATATCGCTGTAATTAAAAAGCTCTCCCGCATCGGCGCGGCTTACGATCTCCGCGCCGCAGCGCAGTAAACTTTCCCCTCAGCACTTTAACTTTAGAAAGGAAATACCCAAAATGAAAGTCACCCTTCTTAGCTCCACACCGGATGCGCTCAACCTGCTGCTTACCACAAAAAACACTCGCCTGACGCATGCGTCCGATCCCGCGACTTGGACGGAGAGCGAGCGCCTCGAGCATCTCGCCTATATGCGCGACACGATCAAGTCGTCTTGGGAGTTTGTCGATTACACCTTCAAGATCGAGGGCGTTACCCGCGCCTTCACTCATCAACTCGTCCGCACCCGCACTGGCTCATACGCCCAGCAAGCAATGCGCGTCGTGGACGCTCGCACGCAGGAGGTCGATTTGCCGCCCTCGATCGAGGCGGATGAGGCATTCTTCGAGATTTGGGAGCGCGGACGTATCGCGGCTCTCGGCGCGTATGGGGATTTGATCGACGCGGGCGCACCCGCGCAAGATGCTCGCGGCTTACTCCCCACGAACATCACCACCTCGATTATGGCCAAGTTCAACCTCCGCACTCTCCACGACATGGCCAAGCTCCGGCTCTGCACCCGAACGCAGGGCGAGTACCAAGACGTGTTCCGCTCGATGCGCGACGAGGTGATAAAAGTAAACCCTTGGGCGGAGGAGTTTCTCGAAGTGCATTGCGTCGCTACAGGCACATGCGCCTTCCCTCGGTATGGGAAGAAAGAATGCCCAGTGTATCTCCCCGAGATGGACAACGAGAGCGTTAAGGCGAAAGCCCGCGCGATTTTTTGGGCGGTGCGCCATGAAGCCGCCCCCGTAGCGAAAGATGGGAAGGCGATGTAACATGAAACGAACAATATTTGATCTCGACAATTGCCTTGCGGACGATCGCCAACGCATCCCGAAAATCAACTGGGCGCTCCCCGCTACCGGAGGGCGCTGGGACGAGTACCACAATGGCGCGGAGGCGGATAATGCTTGGCATGTGTCGCTCGTCGCGCACTCTTTAAACCCTGTGTTTTTTACCGCACGCCCTGAGCGAGTTCGGGCGACGACTGAGGAATGGATTAGGCGAAATTATGGTATTGCCTCGCCCGAGGTCTACATGCGCCGCAACTTAGACCATCGCGCCTCCGTGACGTTGAAGGCGGACATGATGGCACACTTGTTTACGTTCGGAGATTGCGATGAGGTTGTGAAGGCGTATGATGATCGGGAGGACATCGTGGAGATGTATCGCGGGTTTGAGGTAGATGCCGAGCTGCTTCGCATTCACGATGTTTGCGCCTACACCCCGCCGCCCGAGCCGAGCTTAGACGACAAGTTGCGCTCCTTCCTCTCATTTCACGTCGCAGATAAACGCCGCGCACCTGATCTCCTCTCGGAGGGCGCGGAGACCTTCCGCGAGCGCAACGCGATCTATGGCGACACATACCTTGCGTTTGGGGAAGTCTGCGCGGCGCTCTTCCCCGAGGGTCTCTCGATTCGAGCGGGCGACGTGGACGGGTTTAATCGCCTTGGGGTTTTCGTTCAGTGCATTAGCAAGGTCGCCCGCTACGCTAGCAGCCTCCCCAAGGGTGGGCACTTAGACTCGGCGCACGATCTGATGGTGTACGCGGCGATGCTTGAGGAGGTAACGAAAAATGAGCAATAAAGATGCATATGCGGAATTTGTTGCCGCGCTAACCAAATCAGGCGATGCTATTCTTTCGGAATTAAATGGTCATGACGCGAATGTAATACACCTTGCGTTGGGGGTTTGCGGAGAGGCTGGCGAATTGGCGGACGCAATTAAAAAAGCCGCGATTTATCGAAAGCCAATTGACCTTGCGAATGTAATCGAAGAGCTTGGTGATCTGGAATTTTACATGGAAGCAATCCGACAGGCTTATCACATAACACGCCTTTTAACCCTTCAGCGTAACCGCGACAAGCTCTCTAAGCGTTACGCCAGCAAAGGCTATTCCGATCAACAGGCGCAAAATCGCGCCGATAAAAAAGAAGGGTGACCAATTATGATCATTGTCTTCGATACCGAAACGACAGGGCTGACATTACACCCTGATGCGCCTGTGATTAAGCAACCGAAAATTATCGAGTTTGGCGCGGTACTTCTTGACATGAAGGGTAAGGTTATCGAGGAGTGCAACATACTCCTCAACCCCCGCGAGAAACTCGACCCCGTCATCACCAAGATCACAGGACTCACTGACGCCGATCTCGAAGACGCGGCGACCTTTGAGGAGGCGCTGCCGCAAATTCGGCGAATCTTCTCCGAGGCGCATACCGTCTTTGCTCACAACCTTCCCTTCGACAAGGCGCTCGTTCGCGGCGAGTTGGCGCGGATAAACTGCTTAGACTTCCCTTGGCCTCGAAATGAGTTTTGCACCGTCGGACTTTACAAGGAGCAATGGGGGCGAAATCCGAAGTTGCTTGAGTTGTACGAGAAGGTGGTTGGTTTGCCCCTCGCGCAGACCCATCGAGCGCTCGACGACGTTATGGCGTTGGTGGAGATTATCCAACTCGAAAACCTCTGGGAGCTAGCATGACTCTGCCTCAACTTCGCGTCCGCACCGAGTTCTCCTTCCGCAACGCCTTCGGCACAACCTCCCGCGTCGCCGAGGCGCTAGAGTCTCTCGGCGCTCCGGCGGCGGCGATCGTGGATGGTGGGACTTGGGGTCACGTTCGATTTGCGAAGGCGGCGAAGGCGCGAGGCGTTCGCCCTATGTTTGGTACAGAGTTGGTCGTGCCGAATGAGGAGGGGATGAAACCTGTGGCTTGGGCGCTCGCCGAGGACACCCGCGCCTTCTATCGGTTCTCGACCGCCGCGAGACAGAAAGACGCGGACATCAGCTCTCTTTTCCTCGAGACGCAGAAAGGCGTTTTGCGATTCGCGGGCGCGGCTTTAAAAGACCCAGAGAGCTTTGATTACATCGACCTCAACCCCGCGTCTCCCCTCGTCCAACGCGCCTCGCTACGGCTCGCTAAACAAACCGGAAAGCCCCTCGTACTAACCTCAGACAACTACTATCCATTGAAAAGCGATTACGCGGCATTTATGGCCATCGTCGGGCGGGAGCGCGTAACCCCTCAGCACCTTCTTTCACTTGAGGAGATGCGCCGCGCGTTTTCGATTCTCGACGACGACGAGTTCAACCTTGCCGTTCGCAACACCTTCGAGGTCGCGGAGCGGGCGGCAAGCGTACTCCCTACTGCGCCACTGATCTCCGTCGAGGGCGATCTCCGCCGCCTAGCCGAGGAGGGTAAGGTGCGGCGGCTCGCGGCGGGGCATCTCCCCGATTGGCCACCCGAGTACGAGGCACGACTTCAGCGCGAGTTGCGCGAGATCGAGGCAAAGGCATTCGAGAGTTATTTCATTGTGGTCGCTGATCTCGTTAGCTGGGCGAAGGAGAGGATGCTTGTTGGCCCAGGGCGAGGCTCTTCAGCGGGTTCGCTGCTTTGCTACCTGATCGGGATCACGGAGGTTGACCCGATTCCGCATGGCTTGCTCTTCGAGCGGTTTATCGACGTGACGCGGAAAGACCTGCCTGATATTGACATCGACTTCTCCGACGCAAAGCGAGACGAATGTTTTACTTACCTCGCCGAGAAGTATGGCCGCGACAACGTCGCACGCATCGGCAACGTCAATACCCTAAAGCCGCGCTCCGCAATCGCGGAGGTGTGTAAGCGGTTTGGTATCCCAGACAACGAGCGGTTTGACCTTCTGAACGTCCTCATCGAGCACTCGAGCGGCTCGTCGCTATTTGGGAAATCCCTTGAGCAAGCGATCAATGAGACCGACACAGGGCGAAAGTTTATGCTCCGAAACCCGAAGGCGGTGATTATGAGCGAGGTGGAGAACCACGCTTGGCATACCGGAGTTCACGCCGCCGGAGTGATCGTTTGTAACGTGGCGGTGAGCGAGTTTTGCACCGTCTCGGCGGACGGGGTGGCGCAAATTGATAAGCCGGACTCCGAGGCACTTAACCTCCTGAAGATCGACGCTCTGGGGTTGCGGACGTTGGGCTTGATCGAGGACTCGGGAGTGGTAAGTGCGGAGGAGTTGTACGCGCTGAAGCTCGATGACCCCGAGGTGTTCGCGGTGTTGAATGATCGAAAGTTCTCTGGCGTGTTTCAATTTGAGGGTCAGGCGCAACGGCTCGTTTCCTCGAACATTCACATAGACAGCTTTCAGAAAATTGACCATATAACCGCCCTAGCCCGCCCTGGGCCACTAGGTGGCGGCGCATCGCAGCATTACATTAACCGCGCCGAGGGTAAGGAGCCAGTCACGTACCGCCACCCCTCCATGGAGGAGTACCTCGGCTCTACCCTCGGCATTGTGCTCTACCAAGAACAGGTGATGCGCATCTGCTTCGAGATTGGGAAATTTAGTTGGGATGTCGTCGCGGAGATTCGCAAAGCGATGAGTGCCTCGAAGGGCGTGGAATACTTTAACCGTCGCGGCGCGGAGTTTATCGAGGGCGCAGCAACCCTCGGCATCCCGAAGGCGGACGCGGAGACGATCTGGGCGGAGATTTGCACGTTTGGTGCTTGGGGCATGAACAAGTCTCACACTTGCGCATACTCGGTGATCTCGTATTGGTGTGCGTGGATGAAACGGTACTACCCGCTCGAGTACGCGGCGGCGTGTCTGCGGAATGCGAAAGACGACGACCAAACCCTCGAGATTCTCCGCGAGATGCGCGACGAGGGAATCGAGTACACACCATTTGACATCGAGTCTTCGGGCGTGAATTGGTCGGTGCAGGACGGGCGGCTCGTCGGAGGGTTTATGAACCTAAATGGATTTGGCCCAGCGAAATCCGTCACCGCAGTCGAGTCGCGGCGGCTCGGGAAATTAAAACGCGAGAAAATTCTCGAGGCGCACGTAAAGTTCACTGACCTCTTCCCGCTCCGCACGAGGTTTGCCGCGATATATGACAACCCCGAGGCATACGGTTGCCGCGAGGGTTCGATCATCCGTACCACCGACACTTTCCCTGAGAAAGGCGACGTGCTATGGATCGCGGCGGTCACGGATAAGAAAAGCCGCGACATGAACGAGAGCGTGTTGATTAAAAAGCGAGACGGCAAGGTGATCAAAGACCCAACCGCCTTCGTCGATTTTCGCCTCCGCGATGACACTGGCGTTCCAATTATCGGGCGGATTGATCGGTTTGAGTTTGAGCCCATGGGACGCATCGCGCTCGAGCGCCTTCGACCTAACGAGGACTTTGTTTTGGTTCGTGGGGAGCGGATAAAAGGCTTCAGCATGATCAAGATTAAAAAGATCAAATGCCTCAATCGACCGGAGGCGCTCGATGCGTAAACGGGAACAAAGACTCTGGGATCGAATGCGCCAAGCGTTAAACGGGCGCGTAAGGCTCGAGCGGATTGAGAATGTAGTCTCGAATGGGACTGCGGACGTTTTCGCCCTAGCCAACGGAATAACAACCCCTATGGAGCTTAAAAGCGTCGAGAGCTTTCCGGTTCGCGCCGCAACGCGGGTACTTGGGGCAAGCGGGCTTAGTCAAGATCAGAAGAATTGGCACCACGAGTGGCAACGTTGGGGCGGGCGCTCGCTGATCGTGATCTCGGTTGGGTCGCGGGAGTTGTTTGTTATTTCGGGAGGGGTGGCGGATAAGGTGAATGAGATGCCCGCGCACGAGTTGGCGGCATTCGCTCTTGCGCGGGATTGGGACGAACTAATCGTAATATTGGAAAGAAAATGAAAACAACTGGCATGACGCATCAAATTGAGGCGCTCCGCCGCATGAGCAATCGGGAGATTTTTGCCCTATTCATGGAGCAAGGCACTGGCAAGACATGGACACTCCTCGCCGATAGCGAGCGCCTATACAGCGCGGGAAAGATTGACGCAATTTTCGTTATCGCCCCCAAAGGCGTTCACACCAATTGGGTTAAGAGGGAAATCCCCGCGCATATGGACGCGGCGGTTATCACGCGGGCTTGGCGCTCGGGAGCGGGTAAGCGGGAGATGAAGCGGATGGAGGAGTTGTTCCGCCCTCGGGAGGTTGGAGAGGCAACTCCGTTGCGGGTGTTGTCGATGAATATTGACGCTGTGATGACGAAAGACGGGTATGCGTTCGCGCGGCGGTTTCTCTTGGCGACGCGGGCGATGTTTATTATTGACGAATCGTCGAGGATTAAAAACCCAGACACAGGGCGAACAAAAACCATTCTCAAGCTCCGCCCCCTCGCCGCATACTCTCGGATCGCAACTGGTACGCCTATCACTAACGCTCCGGTGGATGTATTCTCACAATTCGAGTTTCTCGAGAGCGGGTTGCTAGGCACGACGAGCTACAGGGCATTTGTCGCGGAGTATGCGGAGCTAATGCACGCTAACCACCCCATGCTCCAGAGCCTCATCCGCCGCAACCCTCGCGCGGCGCAAGCTCAGATCATTCAGCGCAACCCTGACGGGTCACCTCGGTGGAGGAATCTCGACAAGCTCCAAAAACTCCTTGAGCCGCATTCCTTTCGCGTGCTAAAGCGGGATTGCCTCGATCTGCCGGAGAAAATCTACAAGACCCACTTCTTTGAGCTTAACTCGGATCAGGCTCGGGCTTACGCCTTAATGCGCGACGAGTTGCGTGTGGAGATTGGGGAGGAGGTAGTGACGGTGAAGGCGCTCGCCGCGCTCGTCAAGCTCCAGCAGATAACCTCCGGCTTTACAATCCCACCTGGGGGTGGAGATCCAGTCTATGTGTCCGAGAAAAACCCTCGGCTCGCGGCGCTGCTCGATCTAGCGGAGGATTTGAACGGGCAATTTATCGTCTGGGCGCGATTCCGCGAGGAATTATTCACCGTCGCGGCGGCGCTCCGAAAGGCGGGCTTGCGCGTCGTGGAGTACCATGGCGGCGTCAATACCGCAGATCGAGAGATTGCTGTGGACTCGTTTCAGGCGGGCGAGGCGGACGTGTTTGTTGGTCAACCGCAAAGCGGAGGCATTGGGCTAACGCTCACCCGCGCGGAGTCTGTCATTTACTACAGCAACGACTTTAATCTCGAGACACGCCTCCAATCCGAAGACCGCGCTCACCGCATCGGCACTCGGCACAACGTCGTGTATATTGACATCATCGCCTCCGACACGATAGATGAGTCGATTGCTCGCGCTCTACAAAGGAAGTCAGACGTAGCAGCAAACGTCCTAGGCGACCTCCGCACGCCGAATCTCGGCGATAATTAGACCTTAGAAAGGAGAACGAGTTATGAACAAAGTGTATGTCCCCCAACAGCCGTCTCGGTTCGATTCCGCGACAAAGCTCTGGATCCCCACCATCAACGTCGATTCCGCTCGGGAGTACGGTGAGATTGTCGTCATGCTCCCGCCTAACGCCAACCGCCTCCATACCGCTCCGCTCGTCGCGGCGCTCAAGGAGCAACTCGCCTCATTCACCCGCGACGATTACATCGTGGCGCTCGGCGACCCATCCCTCATCGCCGCCGCCGCGTGCATCGCAGCATTAAAAACGGGCGGCAAGTTTAACATGCTGAAGTGGGATCGAATGACTAGCAACTACATCCCTGTGGAGATCGTAATATGAGCGAGTTGAAACGAGTTATTGACCTAGCAAACCTCCTCGTCGCCCAGCGTGCGAAGGTCGAGGGGATGACAAAGGATTTGACGGAAGAAAAGGCGAGCCTCCTTCGGCTAGAGACGGAAGACCTGCCCGAGTTGATGCGCGAGATTGGCATGAAATCGGTTACACTGGAAGACGGGTCAAGTGTCGAGGTCGTTGAGGAGGTGGATTGCTCGATCTCGGAGGAGCGCCGCGCAGGTGCGCATGCGTGGTTGGTGGAGAATAATTTTGGCGGGCTGATCAAGACCGAGGTGGTGGTGGCCTTCGGGCGCGACGACTTTGACAACGCTCAGGCGCTCGCCGAGGAGTTGCGCGGCGAAGACCTAAACCCCACACTCACCGAGCGCGTTCACCCCACCACCCTCAAGAGCTTTGTAAAGGAGCAAATGTCCAAAGGCATCGCCATTCCCTTCGATCTCTTCGGCATCCACCCTTACTCTAAAGCCAAACTCAAGAAAGCGAAATAATGCACGACGGGCGATCTGCGCTGCCCGATTTAAAAGCGCGGAATCACTATGGAGCCTATCATGGCCAATAAGCAAACTGAGAAAGGCAATACTGAAGTTGCAATCCCCCAAACCACAGCCCTCGCTACTGCCGCGCTCGATTTCGCGGCGGACGCGGGCGCAGGGATGGAGGGTACAAGCTCCGATTCGTTCGCAATCCCCTTCCTCGGCATCCTCCAAAAAGGCTCGCCGCAGGTAGACGAGGCGAGCGGAGCGTCGATTGAGGGCGCGAAGGCGGGCATGCTGTACGAAAACGTCACAGGTAAGATGTTCGATGGAAAGAAGGGCGCCATTATTGTTCCATGCGCGTATCGCCGCGTATTTCTCCGCTGGGCGCCAAAGTCCAACGATGGCGGCGGGTTTAAAGGCGAGTTAGCTCCCGAGGTCGTCGCGGAGATGCGCTCCAAAGGGCAAATCTCCGAGCTTGATGGGCGGTTGTACATTCCGCTCGACGATGGGACGGTGAACGACAAGAAGTGCGACTCGATCAAAGACACCCGCAACCATTACGTCCTGATCATTGACCCCGAGACGGGAGCGTGGAAAGAGGCGCTGCTGTCGCTGACTTCGACTCAGGTGAAGAAATCGAAGATGTTAATGTCGGCGCTCGCCTCGGTTAAGGTGAATGGCCCAAGCGGTATGTACACCCCTCCGACATTCGCCAACCTCGTCCGCCTCTCGACTATCCCCGAGAGCAACGACAAGGGCACTTGGTTTGGGGCGAAGTTTGAGTTGGCTGGCAATGTCGATCGCGCCGAGGTCTACTCGGCGGCTAAAGCCTTCCATGCCTCGGTTTCTAAGGGCGCTGTGGTAGCAAAATACGAAGAGGAGGCGGGCGGCTCTAACGAGGCTGCAGGCGGTTTCTAATCCTTTTCGCAGGTCTTCGGCTCGGGGTGCTACTAAAAACAGCGCCTTGAGCCGTTTTAACAATCCTCGGAGGTGCGCGGTGTGGATATATTCTATGGAGTTCTGGTTGTGCTGGGGGCTTTGGGTATTTCTTTGCTGTTGCTGGTTGGTGTTTGTGCCGCAGCGATTTTAATCAGCAAAGAGCTTTAGCCCCTCCGCGTTACGCTAACTCAAAGTGTGGGTTGTCGTACTCGCCGCGCTCGTGCGGCGTTTTATCCATGTCCCAGTCTCCGCCCCACCGAAGTTTCACCCCAGCCTCTTTCGCCGCAGCGAACATCGCCTCAGCCACTAGCTCGAACCGCCGCACGTCGCTCCAGTCGATGGGGTATGGGGCGAGGTCTACTGCGTGCCCGTAACCGTCGGGCTGAATGCCGTGTGTGCCGGAGGTCTGAACCCAAGTGACCACTGGCCCAGGTTTTGTTCTCCCCTGCGCCCAGAGTTCGTTTTGCCGCTCCTGAGAGCGCACTCCCTCGAGCACAGTAAAGTCGCACGAGCTTAACTCGAGCGCTCGCTTCACGATTGCGACGAGGTTTGGGTGCACGCCCTTGAGGTTGTTTAACGAGCGATCGGAGAATGAGAACATAATTATTTCTTCTGTGCGTAGAAAAGGGTGCGATCACCAAACAGGTAAAACCCGACAGCTGACGCAAAGTTATTTACAGCGGCGCTGTCTTGCCCCGTCATCATCATAAAAGACCAAGTGCCGAGAACCACAGCAGCTACACCTGGGCGCATTAACCGTACAATTGCCTCGACCCATGGGTAAGTTGTGCCCGAGCCGCCAACCGCGTTCATTGCCTTAAACATCTCGAGGTCAATTTGCCGCATCTGGACGTACTCGCCAATGTTAACTGGTTTGTATACGTCAGTCTGAATAAAGCGCCCGATGAGGCTTTTGCCAAGGTCTACGGCGAGTGGCCCAAGCGCGGCGAGAATGGTTAGTGGATCCATTTTCTACTCCCTAAGTGTAATAATTCTAGCCACCCTTCATCTTTTCCCATAGCAGCGTCGCCGCCGCGCCGATAATAAACAGCACGCCGCGATCCACCCAAATGCTCGTCTTCGTCGAGGCGGGTTCGAGCTTTTCGAGCGCGGCGATCCTAGCCTCTAACCGCTCGAGCGCTAAGAACATCCGCTCTTGCGCCGCCGCGACATTAGCCTGACGCTCCTCGACGAGCGCCAGTTGAGTTATCGCGGCGGTCAACTCGCGCATGACCCCTTTAATCTCGGACACATCCGAGTGTAGCGAGGAGAGGCGCTCGGACAAGATAGCAACGTTGGCATTTTCCATTTATGACCCTAAACCATTAACCTGAGGAAACTCTACCCAAGAGACTGTCGCCTCATCCCAGATGTAATCGCCCTCGGGCTTTGGTGTTGGTGCTTGCCACAAACAAGAATCCTCATCAATTACCCAACTTGGAAAATCTTTTGGCGGGATGTATGCGTCACGATTCAAGTCAAGCGTGAAACCGATCCCTGCGAAATTCTTGCGAAAAGGCGTACCGCCTAGTAAGTGAACGCCGCCGCGAGTGTTGTAGCTCGTCTGATAGAAAGCCTCGGGCGTGCCGAATAATCCACTGTCGATTACATCTTGCTCGATGACTAAAACGCGCTCGACTGTGCCGACACCATTAACAATATTTGGTACATAGGCGTAGTGGCTCATTGCGTTAGCGTCCCAGTTGTTGTCACGACATGAATTGAGTAACCATTAACAAACGAGTATGTGCCGCCGGAGGCTCGTTTGCCGCCGAGATAGCGAAATATCGCAACTCCTGAGCCGCCATTACTAGGCGATTGAGTTGCTGTGCTTGCTGCGTTGCCTCCGCCTCCGCCTCCGCCTGTGTTAGCTGTGCCAGCGACCGATGCTGTTGCGCCGCCGCCTTTGCCCCCGCCGCCTAATCCGCCCGCCCCATTTTGAATGGGTACTTGAGTTGCGCCGCCTCCTCCGCCCCCGCCGCCGTAAGACGCTGATGAGCCAGTGATTGAGGATGTAATTCCTGCGCCGCCAGCGCCAGCAATGCTGCCAAGCACTGCATTCCCGCCAACAGCACTAGCGCCACCACCCCCGCCGCCTAATCCGTAAGAGACGTTGTCGCCTGTTCCTGTGCCGCCAGCATTCCCTTGCCCCGCTAGTGATGCACCTCCCAATTGCCCTGTATTGGCGCCGCCTCCACCAGAACCGCCAGAAACCCCTGCCATAACGTAAGATCCAGCGCCGCCGCCACCAAGCGCAATAATCCCGAGAGTGCCAATGAGTGAAAAATTCCCGCTCGTGCCTGGCGCTGTATTGCTTACCCCCGCAGCTCCGCCAGCCCCAATTGTGATCGCTAAAACTTGGCCTGGTGTAGCTGTAAATTTCGTTGGGACAATACCCCCTGCGCCGCCGCCGCCGCCGCTATTCCATCCGCCGCCACCGCCACCACCGCCAAGCAAAACCTCAATAATGTAAGATTGCTGCAGATCTTTAGCGCTCCAAATCCCACTAGACGGAGGTGAGACTTGCCTCCCAATGATGCCGCCATTCCCTTGAGCCATTACGAAATGTCCTCGTAACTCGCAACAACCTCGATCTTGCTCGCTGCTGATGCGGTTAGGCGAAGTGTATCGCCCTCTTCGAGATAGATCGACTTACCAAGCACGTCAAGGGTTGACTTGGCAGGGATTGAAATTGTAGGGATAAAACGGTAAGCTACAGATGATCGAAACAGATCGACAGTAAGATCATAGGCAACAGCCGCGTCGATATTGCCAGCCAGTAAAGCGTTGACTTTGAGAACCTTGCCGCTCGCGGCGGCGTTGGTGATGATTGCTGTTGCTGCTACCCCAGCGATCTGTACAGAGGTTTTGCCAGTGATAGTGACGACGCTGACGATGTTAGGTGCGGCCATTATTTAAGCTCCAAAAATTAATGATAAGGCGGCGGCGGTGCCTGCTGAAACGCCAGCCTGAATCCACTTAGTAGAAACCCCAGGCACTTCCGTGGTGACGTTTGCGACTGTGACGGTAAGGATCCAGACTCTGCCCAAGCGGGAGACGGAGGCTGGGATCGCGAGGGCGCCAGTTAAGGTTGACCACTCGCCCTTAAAATTTGCCGCGCCCGTAGCGGCTAGAGCGGAGGAGGCGGCGGCGGTAGCACTAGCAACAGCGCTCGTTTCCTTCGTATTGACGTTGGTCTCTAAAGCATTCGCCTCAGTCACGAAAGGGTCGAGCGCCGCGACAAACTCGAAAGCCTTGGTGTTGAATACCGAGGTCGAGTCTGTGGGTAGCGGAGCGTCTGGGAGTGGAGTCATCGGCATTATGTTAATCCCTCAATTTCAAGCTCGCAATCCGCGTGCTCTGGGTAGTTTATAAGAATATCAAAATTTTTGTAAAAGCCATAAATGGTCGTCGCCTCGTACTCGCCACTCCCAATCCACAAGCATATCGTGGCGCGAACCGAAGAAAGAAAATTCTGAAGCGAGTCCACCTCCGCCTTCTCCACCAGCATGTCGAAGTTAGCACGCTTGGCGAAGGCGCGTTGAACGAGGATCGTGTCGCCAAACTCGTTTGTCTCTTTGCGAGAGTAGTCCTGTATTCCAACGCGAGCGCCATATTTGATCCCGAGACCGAAAGCGCGTTGTTGACCCATTATAAGTGAGCCCACTGAGAGCGCCGCGCCGCCGATTAACTCGATCTCGACAATGCAATCGGTATAGGATGGGACGTTGATCTTGATTGCCTGCGTTTGCTCGATCTTATCCCCATAAAAGAAACTCCACCAATCGGGCGCGGCGGGCAGCGGATTAAAGTCTACAGACTCCGAATAAACGGGCACTGAGATTCCAGTGTATGGGCTATAGACTCGAATGTTTCCTTTGGTTGCGTTTTGCACATTAAGCGCGGCGATTGCGTTGATGGCTTGCCCAGGCTTGATCACGTAAGTAATATTGGTGGCTTGGGCGGTAGAGCTGCTCAAATAACTATCAAACAACTTCCACCGATTCGTCGGAGAAACCTCGATCCACCACAAAGGCTGGGTTAATGGGTCTTTGTTTAGGTTTGACGCTTGGAGTGACTCGTATATTTTATGCGTGCTCAGAACGATTGCCCGAGCGCCGAGTGCATAGGTAGTCGCGGCTGACCATGCCGTGTAATCCGTCTCTGGGACGTTTGAGTAAACTAGACCTGTGCCGCTCACTACGTCTGCGGCGCGAGTCACGGCGGCGGCAACAGTTGGGATGTAGCTCGTCGCTACTGAGCCGAGTTCTAGTTGTGCGCCCCAAGCATAAAACCCTGAATATCCATCGCCTGTGTAGACGTTAGTTGTTCCTGTAGTGATAGTCGAGTATTGAGCGATAAAGGATAGGATAGAGGCATCAACCGTAAATACAAAACTAAGTCGATACCAGCCATTACCGACAGCAGCAGCCGTTGCCGAGATAGCAGTAAATCCAGTTCCAAAAACACCAAAGCCACTCATGACCGCTGTTGATGGATTAAAGTTACCGGCAGCTCCATTTGACCCGTTTGTAAAAGCAAACCCGACAATTCTACCTTTATCTTTAACGTAAGTTGAAAACGTGTATGTAATAGTAGAAGCGGCTTTTGTAACGGGGTAGTTCATAAAGTGAAACTGTGTTGCTACTGTATTCTCTATAAACGCATCAGCCGTTAAATTTCCGTCTGGAGCGGCTATAGTGTTAGAAGCAATTGAACCACTGGCTTTAGTCCACACGGCATTACTCAAGTCCTCAGAATACGTCAGCAAATTCCCCCTCTGTTCCTCAAGCAACAACCCCGCGCTCTCTAGCGTAACGGGATCGTAAGCAAACCGTGGCACGTTGATCGCGGCGGTTTGAATAAGGCCATTCGAGCCGACATACGTTGCAGTCGAGGCGCGAGCGAAAGCTCCTGTGCCGCCAATAGACAGTGGACTTACAACGACCAACGCATTTACATCAGTGCTCATACCGTCTCCACCCTAGTCTCCGGCAACCCATCCCCATCCCAACGCTCGAACACCCGC